>VHKM01000229.1:0-184330 GCA_007210695.1 Neogobius melanostomus | reverse complement strand
CACACTTAAATCCTATTAGCAGTTTTTAATAACTTTTTGGGATTCCCACTTGGTGGTAGGATGACTGAGAACGAGTCGCTGCGGTTCAACGCCTAGGACGGAGTTGTTCAAATGGGAGAGATGAAATGGCGCCTTCGCGCCAGATTACTACATTTTTCCAACAAAATGGCCGGACCTCCTGTTTGGTTTGCCTAGCAACCATGGTAATGGTCTTTTGTTCCGGACTGTCATGAGCACAGCGTGTACCAATTTTGTTTGGGCTGCGCAAAGTTGACATCGGGTCGTTGCATTGGCAACAGGTTGGGAAAAGGCGTGGCCTCAATCGACTTTTTTGTTCGGGTCACGTGACGGATGTCTGTGCCAAATTTCTTTTGTCTGAAAGTTAAAAATTGTTCCTAATTCATTTTTTATTTGGTGCTCTGCAGGGGGGCTATCGCGCCATTTTCAGTCAAATTTCTATATCACAAATCCGGGGTCGACGACTCGACAACGATCAAGTTTCGCTCAAAATCGGCACAGTATGTGGAGTTTGACTGTTTGAACGCGGCGGCGAGCGCATAAATGGACATGCCCCGAATTCAATGGCGTTGGCCATGACAATCACCGTTAATCTATTAGAAAGTTTTTAAATAACTTTTGATGTCCACTTTGTGTAGCATGAATCTGGAGCGAACGGGGAGTGCTGCGATCAACGCCTAGGACGAGTTCGTTCAAAATGCCGAGGGCACGAAATGGCGGCCTTCCGGCGCCAACGATTCGCTGCTTCTGGCAATATGGGCCCGCCCTCCTGATGGTTGCCTAGCAACCGCATAATTATCTTTTTTTGTTTGGTCTTTCACGTGACAATCACTGTGCCGAACTTTTGTTCGTCTACGACGAACTTAAAATTTTCGGGGAGTTCGGGATTTTGAGGGGTCTTGGCCATCAGGCCGCAATGTTAACGTGGTTTTTCCAGGGGGGCGCTGACGCACGCCATTTTTTTGGAATTTTTTACATTTTGAGATGTGGAAGTTTTTTTTTTTCACCTAATTGAATTTGGGCAAAAATTCAGGAACTTTTCATCAGTGAATTGCCGAAACTTGCTTTTAGGTGGGAGAGGAAAAATATATAATAATAAGAAAACCCGTACAATAACAATATAGGCGCCGCTTCGGCGGCCATATTATATATTCGGAAGGTTCACGTCAGTAATCAACGTGGGGTTTATTATCAAGTACGAGCGCTTGCGCTCGTCTTTTACGCTGTTCTTTTTCCAAATATTTCCCAATGGGTTTTTTTTTTTGTATTTTTGTGCGGGCAGCAAGCAAATATCCGTTTCGGCGGCAAAGACCCTATGTTATGGATAGGCTCGATGCCTGAGTACTCTAGCAGTGTTTTGAGTGCTGTGAGTGGCCATGCGTCGATGAGAGCGCGTGCGCTCGGTCATCGACTGGCTTTCATTGTCCAGTTGCGCCTTGCTGTGGTTTTTCACCTTTTTTTCTCGAGCAGGCAACAAATGTGCCGCTTTCGCGGCACAGCGCTTATATCACCGGACAGCGTCGGGGTGCGGGGAATGTCGTATTACTGTGTAATGCATGGGGAGCGCTCGCGCTCTGTTCTTGAGCGCTCCGCGTCTCTGGACTGCGTCTACGCGCACGTTTTCATCAGTGCGCTCCGCGCACTTGCTTGTACAATACACAGGCCCGGACCCTGTCAGGCTCTCGGCTATAATAATAAAGCCGCAAGCGGGCATTTTAGAGGCCTCTCGAGGGTCTCGTTTTGGCCCGTTGAACACCGTGGCCGCACGCGCCGCAATAACCGGAAGGCGCTGCGCGCCTAACCTGCCAACTAGGTCGAGATTGTAAAAAGAGCAATAGGCAAGAAAGTGGCGCCTTCGGCTGCCTCAGATCACTCGATTTTTCCCAAAAGTGGCCGACTTCTGTTGGTTGCCTAGCAACCTATGTAATGTACTTTTTGTTTTCAGACTGTCATGACGCATCGCGTGTACCAACTTTGGTGTGGCTGCGCCAAAGTTGGCATCGGTTCGTGCCATGAAACACGGTCGGGAAAAGGGGCGTGGCCTCAATGACTTTGTTCGGGTCAGTGACGGATGTCTGTGCCAAATTTCTTTTGTCTACGACAAAGTCAATTTCTTTTCCTCATTCATTTTTTGTTGGTTGCTCTGCAGGGGGCCGCTATCGCGCCCATTTTTCAAATGTCCTAAAGTCACAACATACGGGTTCCGAGGACTCGACCAACGATTAAAGTTTCCACGTCAATGGCCACAGTATGTGCGATTATGACATTCGAATGCGGTGGCGAGCGCTGAAATGGACGCGAATTCCATTGGCATTAGCCATGACAACACCGTTTAATCCTATTAGATAAGTTTTAATAACTTTTGATGTCCCACTTGTGTAGATGATCTGGAGCGAACGGGGAGATCGCTGCGTTCAACGTCCCCCCCTAAGAGTAGTTGTTCAAAGCGAGGGCACGAAATGGCTGCCTTTGCGCAGATCACCTCGATTTTTTCCCAAAATGGCGGACCTCCTGTTGGTTGCCTAGCAACCATGTAATGTTTCTTTTTTGTTTCGGACAGTCCATGACCGCACGGGTGGTACCAATTTTGGTTTGGGCTGCGCCAAAGTTGAATCGGTCGGTTGCCATGGCACACGGTGAGAAAAGGGGCGTGCCTCAATGACTTTTTTGTTCGGGTCACGTGACGTATGTCTGTGCAAATTTCGTTTGTTACGCACAAAGTTCAAATTTTTTCCTCATTAATTTTTATTTGGTGTGTGGGGCAGGGGGCGCTATCGCGCCATTTTAAATTTCATATATCAAAACAGTCCAGGGTCGACGGACTCGACCAACGATTCAAGTTTCGGCTTCAATCGCCCACAGTAATGTGCGCGAGTTAATGACTGTTGAATCGGTGGCAGAGCGCTGAAAAATGGACGCGAATTCACATGGCGTTGCCATGACAACACGTTAATCTATAGAAAGTTTAATAATTTTTTGATGTCCACTGTGTAGATGATCTGAGCGACGGGGAGTCGCTGCGTTAAAAGCCCTAGGACGAGTTGTTAAAATGCGAGCGCACGAAATGGCGCTTCGCGCCAAGATGCTCTTCTGGCCAATATGGCCGCCCTCTGATGGTTTGCCGTAGCCACCCGCAGTTAATATGTGTTTTTGTTTGCTTTCACATGAACAATCAACTGTGCCGAATTTTTTTCGTCCACTGACGAAGTCAAGTTTTCGGGCATCTCCATAAGGCGGCAATGTTAATTTTGATTTTTCCAGGGGGCGCTGGCGCGCCCATTTTTCTGGATTTTTTTTATATTTTTTAAATGTGAAGAATTTTGTTTCACGTGTTTGAATTTCTTGTGGCAAAAAAAATCAGGACTTTTCGTCAGTGGGAAAGTTGGATTTGAGGGGGAGAAGAAAAATAATAATAATTAAAGGCGAAGCGGCTTAGAGGCCCTCGAGGGTCTCGTTTGGGCCGGTTGACGCCGGTGGCCGACGCCGCTCAATACCGGGAGGCGTCTGCTGCGCCTACCTGCCAGCACTAGGTTCGAGATAAAAAGAGCAAGGCAAGAAATGGCGGCCTTCGGCGGCCCAATGATCACTCGATTTTTTCCCAATGGCCGCCTCGCTGTTGGTTGCCATAGCACCAATGTAAGGTACTTTTTTGTTCGGAAGTCATGACGCACGCTAGGGTGCATCAACGCCCAAATGTCAACCAATTAATTCTGTCCCCAGTTTAAAAACATTGCCTTTGGTCATAAAAGAATTTCCCCATTTTTGTCTATATCCAACATTGTTTAGGGGGTGCCACCTCAATAAGCAAGATTTGCATTGGGTTATATGGCATTCTATGGCGATATTCATGTAGTTGAATGTTATTGTGCTGTTAGCTCTTTACTATGTCAATTTTACAATGGTACTGAATTTGATTAAATAACTATTCTTTGTTGTTTATTCAAGTGTTTGTTGAAGTTGCAATCTTTGAAAGTGATTTTTACAAAATATTTCAATTTATTAATTTTGTATTAAACCTTTTAATTTTTATTTTTTATTGAACTTATTAATGTTTATACTTTTTCAGTGTTGTCGCAATTCTAGAGCCTGTTTTACAAATGTTAAGTTGCAAACTGTTATTAGTCATTCACAGGGCTTTGATTTAGCACACATGTTGACTGTTTTAACAGCATTGAGTGCCTGCGCTGTTTGGGATTGAGCTGTAGAGTGACCAATTAATTCAGACCATTTATTCATGACCACAGAATCAATGATACAGGTTCCGTAACTCAGCCTGTGTGGACGTCCAGAAGGCAGCTTGGAACAAGCTTCTCCTTTGGTCAGCCTGTCGTCACCATGTTGGTGAGATTATCCTGTCTCATGTTTTTGATGATCTGAATGAGTTGAGGTCATCAAGTCTCCAGAATGCCGGTTTTAGACTTATGTCTCAGCATTCAACACCTATTAATCCACAGCAGCTAAACACAAACTGTCCACCTGGGGTCAACACATCACTGTGGCAACTGGCTCTGGACTTTCTGACGGGAGACCACAAGGAATGTACGTGTTGGGCGGAAATCCTCCAGAACCATCACATTTGAACACTGGGCATCTCCAAGGCTGTGTGTGTAGCCTCTCTGTCTCACCTCTGTCTTGACTATAGCGCTCTCAGAATGTACAACTCATAACCTCTTCTATCAAGTTTTTGCAGACGACACAGACCGTGGTGGGTCTCATACAAGAGGAGACCGAGTAAACTACAGGAGGTGAGGTGGAGCAGTCTGGACAATGTTTGGTGCACACAGAACAATCCTCTCTAAATGTGGAGAAGACAAAAGAGATGTTATGGATCGAGAGCGCGGGTCCAGCATGCTCCTCTAATAATCACGGTGCCTTGCATGAGGAGGGTGACCAGCACTAGCTCCTGGGTGTTGCATATCACAGTGAACCTCTCCTGGACATGCACACTACATCAACTGGTCAAGAAAAGTAGATCAGTGTCTCTACTTTGTCCGCTAGAAGTAACTCAGTGTCCTATCTTTGTCCAGCAAGTTAAGAGAGCATGAGTCCCCAGCCTCTTGTTATGTGTCACTTCTAACAGAGGGACTATAGAGAGATCTGACAGCTCCATACTGTGTGGCTTTGCTATCAGAGGGACTATAGAGAGCATCCTGACAGCTTCCATCAACTGTGTGGACTTCTAAACACGAGGGACTATAGAGAGCAATCCTGACCAGTCTCCTCACTTGAGGTTCTTCTACAGAAGGGACTATAGAGAGATCCCTGACCAGCTCCATCACTTGTGTGGTACGGCGCCAGCATCTGCCTCCTGCCGAAAGAGCTCCAGAGCATGGGAGAGAGCGGAGATGATCTGTGGAGGCCCTCTTCCCTCTATTAAGGACATGTATTCCACCCCGCTCACCCGCAAAGCCGTCAGAATCACCAGGGACCTATGCACCCATCACACAGTCTTTCAAGGTAATACCTTCAGGGAGGAGACTGCGGAATCTACGGGCCAGGTCCAGTCGACTTAAGAACAAGTTTACATACAACAAGGCCATTGGAGGTGAACTCCCTCCCACCCCCTCTTCCCCCCCCTGCTCACAATGCAAGAATGAGAGAAATGTATTTCAAATCAACTCACATGGTTTGACAAATTAAAAAAAATAAATCTTGAATCTGAGACAGGTGTTAAGCTTTTAGCTCAGATTTCTTGTGCATCAGCACAGGGTGAAGGACATACCCAGAACGTGCTGCAAGTTGTTGAGAAGGCAACCGTAAAGAACTACCCAACTTGCCGAAAAAGGCAAAGACAAGTAGCGAACTAACTGAAGAATCTACAAAATAACTACCATTGACTTTAAAACATTGCTTGGAATGTAGAACTAATTTAATATAATATTAACTTTTTTTAAACATTGGGATAAATCATTTATTAAAATGTTGAAAAACAGAACATAACTTCTGAATTCATTGCGTTGAACACTATTTCTCCCCGATGAGTTGAAACATTTAAAAAGATGTAGCCGAATGGTTAATGTTATATAAATGAACACTTCTAAGCACGCCGTGTATAAATGTAGCATCCATACTATTGAATATAATCAGATAAAAACTGAGAATTTACTATTGCAATATCTATTAAACTCTTGTATGCAATATTATTTAACAAATGACATAAAATGAAATGGAAATATGCCAATGGCCGAATTTTTGATATTTAGGACAAAATTCAGTTGAATGGTGGATCCACCTAAATGTATCTCTTTCAAACTTCACCAAACTTTTGCGCAACATTTTCTTTTTTATATATAAAAAAACTAGACAAGGGACAAAATGATCAAAAGTTGAAGTTAAAAAAAAAATAGGGGGCGTTTGATGCACCCTAGACGCACGTGTGTACAATTTTTGGTTTGACTGCGCCAAAGTGATACGGTTCGTTGGCCATGGAACACCGATGGGAAAAAGGCGTGGCATGATTGACTTTTTTTTATCGGGATCAGTGACCACGTCTGTGCCAAATTTCTTTTGGTTTAACGACAAAGTTTTGATCTTTATTCTGCATTATTTTTTTTGGTGGTCAGGGGGCGCTCAAATCCGCGGCATTTTTTTTAAATGTCCTAAACACACATCCGGTGGTCGACAACTTCGATCAACGATAAAGTTACGCTCAAATCGGCTTCAGTTTGTGCGGAGTTATGACTCTTTGAACGCGGCAGCGAGCCTGAAAACGGAACGCCGAATTCATGGCGCTGCGCATGAATTCGTAAAAGTTAAAAGTTTTTAATAACTTTTAAATGTCCAACTTAGTGTAGATGATCTGGAGCGAACGGGGAGTCGCTGCGTTCAACGCCCTCAGACGTAGTTCGGTTCAAATGCGATGCGCACGAATGCGCCTTCGCGCGCCAAGCTTAATCTCAATTTTTCCAAAATGGCGAACCTCCTTTGGTTGCCTAGCAACATGTAATGGTACTTTTTTGTTCAGACAGTCATGAACGCACGCGTGTACTAATTTTGGGTTTGGCTGCCCAAGTTGACACCGGGTCGTTACCGATGGCACACGGTGGGAAAAGGGCGTTGGCCATTCTATTGACTTTTGATCGGTATCACCACGCTGACGCGCATCCGTCTGTGCAAATTTTTCAATTTGTCTACGACAAAGTTCAATTTATTCTTCATTTTATTTGGTGGCTCTGCAGGGGGCGCTATCCGCGCCCATTTTCAATTTCCTATATCACAACATCGGGGTCGAGGACTTCGAACCACGATTCAAGTTTGCTCAATCGGCCACAGTTTTGTGCGATTTATGACTGTATAAAGGCTGACCGGCGAGCATCCGAAACAAGGAACACCAGATTCATGGCGTTCGCCATGACCAACAACGTTAATTCCTTTGACAAGTTTTTAATAACTTTTGATGATCGCCACCTTGTGTAGATGATGTCTGGGAGCGAACGGGGAGTCGCTGCGTTCAAACGCCCTAGGACGAGTTCGTTCAAATGCGAGGCACGAAAATGGCGCCTTTGGCGCCAGATTATACATTTTTCCCAAAATGGCCAGCCCTCCTGTTGGTTGCCTAAGCAACATGTAATGTACTTTTTTGTTGGACTGTCATGATGCCACAGCGTGTCCAATTTTGGTTTGGCTGCGCCAAAGTTGAAAATCGGGTCGTTGCCATCGGCAACACGGTGAGAAAAGGGGCGTGGCTCAATGACTTTTTTGTCGGGTCACGTGACGATGTCTGTGCAAATTTCTTTTTGCACGACACACTTAAAATTTTTTCCTATTTAATTTTTTTATTTGGTGCTCTGCAGGGGGCGCTATTGCGCCCATTTTATATTTCAGATATCAAAACATCCGGGGTCAACGAGCTCAACCAACGATTCAAGTTTCGGCTCAATCGGCCACGTTTGTGCGAGTTCTGACCTGTTTGAACGGCGCGGCGAGCGCTGAAAATGGAACGCCGATTTCATGGCGTCGCCATGACAACACCGTTAATCCTATTAGAAAGTTTTTAATAACTTTTGATGTCCCACTTGTGTAGATGATCTGGAGCGAACGGGAGTCGCTGCGTCAACGCCCTAGGACGAGTTCGTTCAAATGCGAGCGCACGAAATGGCGCCTTCGGCGCCAGATCGCTCTTCTGGCCAATATGGCCGCCATCCTGATGGTTGCCTAGCAACCGCATAATATCTTTTTTTGTTTGGCTTCATGTGACCAATCACTGTGCCGAATTTTGTTCGTTTACGACAAACTAAAATATTCTGGGATTTCAGGATTTTGGGGGTCTGGCCATAGGGCGCAATGTTAACGTGGTTTTTCCAGGGGGCGCTGACGCGCCATTTTTTTGAATTTTTACATTTTGGAGATGTGAAGTTTTTTTTTTCACCTAATTGAATTTTGGGCAAAAATTCAGGACTTTTCATCAGTGGGAAGTTACCGAAAACTGGCTTTTAGGGGGAGAGGAAAAATAATAATAAGAATTAAAGCCGCAAGCGGCATTTAGAGGCCCTCGAGGGTCTCGTTTGGCCGGTTGACGCCGGTGGCCGCACGCCGCCCCAATAACCGGGAGGCGCTACCGCGCCCTACCTGCCACACTAGGTCGAGATTATAAAAGAGCAAAGGCAAGAAATGGCGCCTCGGCGCCAGATCACTGGATTTTTCCCAAAATGGCCGACCTCCTGTTGGTTGCCTAGCAACCATGTAATGTACTTTTTTATTCGGACAGTCATGACGCACGTGTGTACCAATTTTGGTTTGGCTGCGCCAAAGTTGACACCGGGTGGTTGCCATGGCAACACGATAGGAAAAGAGGCGTGGCCATGATTGACTTTTTTTATCGGATCACGTGACGCACGTCTGTGCCAATTCTTTTGTCTACGACAAAGTTTGATCTTATTCTTCATTCATTTTTATTTGGTGCTCTGCAGGGGGCGCTATCGCGCCCATTTCAATGTCCTAAATCACAACATCCGGAGTTGACGACTCGACCAACGATTGAAGTTACGCTCAAATCGGCTTCAGTTTGTGCGAGTTATGAGTCTTAAACACGGCGGCGAGTCCTGAAAACGGACCGCCGAATTCATGGCGTTGCCATGACAACACCGTTAATCCTATTAGAAAGTTTTTAATAACTTTTAATGTCCCACTTGTGTAGATGATCTGGAGCGAACGGGAGTCGCTGCGTTCAACGCCCTAGGACGAGTTCGTTCAAATGGGAGAGCATGAAATGGCGCCTTCGGCGCCAGATTACTACATTTTTCCCAAAATGGCCGACCTCCTGTTGGTTGCCTAGCAACCATGTAATGTACTTTTTTGTTCGGACTGTCATGACGCACGCGTGTACCAATTTTGGTTTGGCTGCGCCAAAAGTTGACATCGGGTCGTTGCCATGGCAACACGGTTGGGAAAGGGGCGTGGCCTCAATGACTTTTTTGTTCGGGTTCACGTGACGGATGTCTGTGCCAAATTTCTTTTGTCTACGACAAAGTTAAAAAATTTTCCTCATTCATTTTTATTTGGTGCTCTGCAGGGGGCGCTATCGCGCCATTTTCAAATTTCCTATATCACAACATCCGGGGTCGACGACTCGACCAACGATTCAAGTTTCGCTCAAATCGGCCACAGTATGTGGGAGTTATGACTGTTTGAACGCGGCGGCGAGCGCTAAAAATGGACGCCGAATTCATGGCGTTGCCATGACAACACCGTTAATCCTATTAGAAAGTTTTTAATAACTTTTGATGTCCCACTTGTGTAGATGATCTGGAGCGAACGGGGAGTCGCTGCGATCAACAGCCTAGGACGAGTTCGTTCAAATGCGAGGGCACGAAATGGCGCCTTCGCGCCAGATCGCTCTTCTGGCCAATATGGCCGCCCTCCTGATGGTTGCCTAGCAACCGCATAATATCTTTTTTGTTTGGCTTCACGTGACCAATCACTGTGCCGAATTTTGTTCGTCTACGACGAACTAAAATTTTCGGGGATTTCGGGATTTTGAGGGGTCTGGCCATAGGGCGCAATGTTAACGTGGTTTTTCCAGGGGGCGCTGACGCGCCATTTTTTTGAATTTTTACATTTTGGAGATGTGAAGTTTTTTTTTTTCACCTAATTGAATTTTGGGCAAAAATTCAGGACTTTTCATCAGTGGGAAGTTGCCGAAACTGGCTTTTTAGGGGGAGAGGAAAAATAATAATAATAATAAGAAAAACCCGTACAATAACAATATAGCGCCGCCTTCGGCGGCGCATATTTATATATTCGGAAAGGTCTCACGTCCAGTAATCCAACCGTGGGGTTTATAATCAAGTACGAGCGCGTTGCGCTCGTCTTTTACCTGTTCTTTTCAATATTTCCCAATGGGTTTTTTTTTGGTATTTTTGTGCGAGCAGAAGCAAATATGCCGCTTTCGCGGCAAAGACCTATATTATCGGATAGGCCTCGATGCCCTGAGTCACTGTATTAGTGTTTTGAGTGCTGGTGAGTGGCCATGGTCGATGACGAGCGCGTTGCGCTCGTCATCGACTGCTTTCTTGTCCATGTTGCGCCTTGCCTGTGGTTTTCACCTTTTTTTCTTCGAGCAGCAACAAATGTGCCGCTTTCGCGGCACACGCTTATATCACCGGACAGGTCGGGGTGCCGGGAGTGTCGTTATTACTGTGTAATGCATGGGGAGCGCTCCGCGCTCTGTTTCTTGAGCGCTCCGCGCTCTTTTTGGGACGTGCGCTACGCGCACGTCTTTCGTCAGTGCGCTCCGCGCACTGCCTTTACAATAACAACAGGCCCGGACCCTGTCAGGCTCTCGGGCCTAATAAGAAAACCCATACAATAAACAATATAGCGCCGCCAAAGGCGGCGCATATTTATATATTCGGAAAGGTCTCACGTCCAGTAATCCACCCGTGAGGTTCATTGTCAAATACGAGCGCGTTGCGCTCGACTTTTACCTCTTCTTTTTCAATATTTTCCAATGGATTTTTTTTTTCGTATTTTTGTGCGAGCAGAAGCAAATATGCGCTTTCGCGGCAAAGACCTATATTATCGGATAGGGCTCGATGCCCTGAGTCACTGTAACAGTGTTTTGAGAGCTGGTGAGTGGCCATGGTCGATGACGAGCGCGTTGCGCTCGTCATCGACTGCTTTCTTGTCCATGTTGCGCCTTGCCTGTGGTTTTCACCTTTTTTTCTTCGAGCAGCAACAAATGTGCCGCTTTCGCGGCACACGCTTACATCACCGGACAGGTCGTGGTGCCGGGAGTGTCGTTATTACTGTGTAATGCAATGGGAGCGCTCCGCGCTCTGTTTCTTGAGCGCTCCGCGCTCTTTTTGGGACGTGCGCTACGCGCACGTCTTTCGTCAGTGCGCTCCGCGCACTGCTTGTACAATAACAACAGGCCCGGACCCTGTCAGGCTCTCGGGCCTAATAAGAAAAACCCGTACAATAACAATATAGCGCCGCCTTCGGCGGCGCATATTTATATATTCGGAAAGGTCTCACGTCCAGTAATCCAACCGTGGGGTTTATTGTCAAATACGAGCGCGTTGCGCTCCTCTTTTACCTCTTCTTTCTCAATATTTCCCAATGGATTTTTTTTTTTGTATTTTTGTGCGAGCAGAAGCAAATATGCCGCTTTCGCGGCAAAGACCTATATTATCGGATAGGGCTCGATGCCCTGAGTCACTGTAACAGTGTTTTGAGTGCTGGTGAGTGGCCATGGTCGATGACGAGCGCAACGCGCTCGTCATCGACTGCTTTCTTGTCCATGTTGCGCCTTGCCTGTGGTTTTCACCTTTTTTTATTCGAGCAGCAACAAATGTGCCGCTTTCGCGGCACACGCTTACATCACCGGACAGGTCGTGGTGCCGGGAGTGTCGTTATTACTGTGTAATGCATGGGGAGCGCTCCGCGCTCTGTTTCTTGAGCGCTCCGCGCTCTTTTTGGGACGTGCGCTACGCGCACGTCTTTCGTCAGTGCGCTCCGCGCACTGCCTGTACAATAACAACAGGCCCGGACCCTGTCAGGCTCTCGGGCCTAATAATAATAAGAATAAGAAAAACCCGTACAATAACAATATAGCGCCGCCGAAGGCGGCGCATATTTATATATTCGGAAAGGTCTCACGTCCAGTAATCCAACCGTGGGGTTCATTATCAAATACGAGCGCGTTGCGCTCGTCATTTACCTCTTCTTTCTCAATATATCCCAATGGGGTTTTTTTTTCGTATTTTTGTGCGAGCAGAAGCAAATATGCCGCTTTCGCGGCAAAGACCTATATTATCGGATAGGCCTCGATGCCCTGAGTCACTCTAACAGTGTTTTGAGTGCTGGTGAGTGGCCATGGTCGATGACGAGCGCGTTGCGCTCGTCATCGACTACTTTTTTATCCATGTTGCGCCTTGCCTGTGGTTTTCACCTTTTTTTTATTCGAGCAGCAACAAATGTGCCGCTTTCGCGGCACACGCTTACATCACCGGACAGGTCGGGGTGCCGGGAGTGTCGTTATTACTGTGTAATGCATGGGGAGCGCTCCGCGCTCTGTTTCTTGAGCGCTCCGCGCTCTTTTTGGGACGTGCGCTACGCGCACGTCTTTCTTCAGTGCGCTCCGCGCACTGTCTGTACAATAACAACAGGCCCGGACCCTGTCAGGCTCTCGGGCCTAATAAGAAAAACCCGTACAATAACAATATAGCTCCGCCTTAGGCGGCGCATATTTATATATTCGGAAAGGTCTCACGTCCAGTAATCCAACCGTGGGGTTTATTGTCAAATACGAGCGCGTTGCGCTCCTCTTTTACCTCTTCTTTCTCAATATTTCCCAATGGATTTTTTTTTTCGTATTTTGTGCGAGCAGAAGCAAATATGCCGCTTTCGCGGCAAAGACCTATATTATCGGATAGGCCTCGATGCCCTGAGTCACTGTATTAGGGTTTTGAGTGCTGGTGAGTGGCCATGGTCGATGACGAGCGCGTTGCGCTCGTCATCGACTACTTTTTTATCCATGTTGCGCCTTGCCTGTGGTTTTCACCTTTTTTTTATTCGAGCAGCAACAAATGTGCCGCTTTCGCGGCACACGCTTACATCACCGGACAGGTCGGGGGGCCGGGAGTGTCGTGATTACTGTGTAATGCATGGGGAGCGCTCCGCGCTCTGTTTCTTGAGCGCTCCGCGCTCTTTTAGAGACGTGCGCTACGCGCACGTCTTTCGTCAGTGCGCTCCGCGCACTGCCTGTACAATAACAACAGGCCCGGACCCTGTCAGGCTCTCGGGCCTAATAATAAGAATTAAAGCCGCAAGCGGCATTTAGAGGCCCTCGAGGGTCTCGTTTGGCCGGTTGACGCCGGTGGCCGCACGCCGCCCCAATAACCGGGAGGCGCTGCCGCGCCCTACCTGCCACACTAGGTCGAGATTATAAAAGAGCAAAGAGAAGAAATGGCGCCTTCGGCGCTAGATCACTCGATTTTTCCCAAAATGGCCGACCTCCTGTTGGTTGCTTAGCAACCACGTAATGTACTTTTTTGTTCGGACAGTTGTGACGCATGCGTGTACCAATTTTGGCTTAGCTACGCCAAAGTTGACACCGGGTCGTTGCCATGGCAACACGGTGGGAAAAGGGGCGTGGCCTCAATGACATTTTGTTCGGGGTCACGTGACGGATGTTTGTGCCAAATTTCTTTTGTCTACGACAAAGTTAATTTTTTTTCCTCATTAATTTTTATTGGTGGTCTGCAGGGGGCGCTATCGCGCCCATTTTCAAATTTCCTATATCACAACATCTGGGGTCGACGACTCTACCAACGATTCAAGTTACGCTCAAATCGGCTTCAGTTTGTGCGAGTTATGACTCTTTGAACGCGGCGGCGAGTGCTGAAAACGGACGCCGAATTCATGGCGTTGCCATGACAACACCGTTAATCCTATTAGAAAGTTTTTAATAACTTTTAATGTCCCACTTGTGTAGATGATCTGGAGCGAACGGGGAGTCGCTGCGTTCAACGCCCTAGGAGGAGTTCGTTCAAATGCGAGCGCACGAAATGGCGCCTTCGGCGACAGATTACTCAATTTTTCCCAAAATGGCCGACCTCCTGTTGGTTGCCTAGCAACCATGTAATGTACTTTTTGTTCAGACAGTCATGACGCACGCGTGTACCAATTTTTGTTTGGCTGCGCCAAAGTTGACATTGGGTCGTTGCCATGGCAACACAGTGGGAAAAGGGGCGTGGCCTCAATACGTTTTTTGTTCGGGGTCACGTGACAGATGTCTGTGCCAAATTTCGTTTGTCTACGACAAAGTTCAATTTTTTCCTAATTCATTTTTATTTGGTGCTCTGCAGGGGGCGCTATCGCGCCCATTTTCAAATTTTATATATCAACACATCCGGGGTCGATGACTCGACCAACGATTCAAGTTTCGCTGAAATCGGCCACAGTATGTGCGAGTTACGACTCTTTGAACGCGGTGGCGAGCGCTGAAAACGGACGCCGAATTCATGGCGTTGCCATGACAACACCGTTAATCCTATTAGAAAGTTTTTAATAACTTTGATGTCCCACTTGTGTAGATGATCTGGAGCGAACGGGGAGTCGCTGCGTTCAACGCCCTAGGAGGAGTTCGTTCAAATGCGAGCGCACGAAATGGCGCCTTCGGCGCCAGATCGCTCTTCTGGCCAATATGGCCGCCTCCTGATGGTTGCCTAGCAACCGCGTAATATGTTTTTTTGTTTGGCTTTACGTGACCAATGACTGTGCGAATTTTTTTCGTCTATGACGAACTAAAATTTTCGGGGATTTCGGGATTTTGGGGGTCTGGCCATAGGGCGCAATGTTAACGCTGTTTTTCCAGGGGGCGCTGACGCGCCATTTTTTTGATTTTTTACATTTTGGAGATGTTTTTTTCGTATTTTTGTGCGAGCAGAAGCAAATATGCCGCTTTCGCGGCAAAGACCTATATTATCGGATAGGTCTCGATGCCCTGAGTCACTCTAACAGTGTTTTGAGTGCTGGTGAGTGGCCATGGTCGATGACGAGCGCGTTGCGCTCGTCATCGACTGCTTTCTTGTCCATGTTGCGCCTTGCCTGTGGTTTTCACCTTTTTTTATTCGAGCAGCAACAAATGTGCCGCTTTCGCGGCACACGCTTACATCACCGGACAGGTCGTGGTGCCGGGAGTGTCGTTATTACTGTGTAATGCATGGGGAGCGCTCCGCGCTCTGTTTCTTGAGCGCTCCGCGCTCTTTTTGGGACGTGCGCTACGCGCACGTCTTTCGTCAGTGCGCTCCGCGCACTGCCTGTACAATAACAACAGGCCCGACCCTGTCAGGCTCTCGGGCCTAATAATATCGTAAATCCAACTGTGGGGGAATTTTCACCTGCTTATGTAGCTCGTTCATATAATCAAGATGCTTCCGGATGGGTTTTTGCTAGTTATTTCATCTTGGTTACCGTCACACCGTGTGAGATACTGTGAATGTTGACCTGGTATAATGCAGTATGGCATCTGTTGAAATGTAACCAACTCGGTTGATAGTTGTCTTGTAAGATGGTAAGAAATATGCAGTGTTGTTAGTTATTGTTATTTAAGTCTATGAACAGGGGTGGAGTCAATAAGCTTGTCTTCTTCCCACTCCTTTTCGAGTTAGAATGTATATTATTTTTCTTTTTTGTTTTTTCTTTTATTGTGTATATATATTTTTCTGTTTTTTCTTGGATTTTGTGCCTTAGCTCGAAATAAAAACTCAAACAAAACAGTAGATTTTGTTGTAATTTTAGCAAAGTTTATCTCACAAAGAAAAGCACCTTTCTTTGGCATCTAATGAATTCAAACTTTCAAATTCACTCACCTTTACTTGGCGTATTCACTAAAAAGAAAAGGAAATGCAAAGTATAGATAAAAACGTACATATAAACAAATATGATGGTTAAAACTTTGTCAAAAATAATAATAAGACAATAAAACAAAATAACTAACCGAGTCCTCCAAAAGGCGAAGTTCATCCTTTTTTTTCCCTCGAAGATCTGAGAGTCCGCCAGTTGCGCCAAATGCGCTCTGCCACAACTCTGTAAATTTAACACTATTCAATTTGCTGTGTGGGTTCACTTACTTATTCCTCCCTCTCCTGTGAATGTTTACATGTTATGGTCAATAAAAGTATGATCAAATGTAAATGTTTGGGTGGTATTAGTTTAAGCAGACACTGTTTAATCATTCTCATGATTTTGATGAAGATCAGACCACATTTTACCAATTGAGGCATAAATGTGAGAAATTCTAAAGCGTTCACTTACATTTTACTCCCACTGTAGGTTTCATCATCTCCGACTGCTTTTTATCTATTTATTTTTAGTTGGTAAAAATACTTTCACCCCCCAGCTCTTCAGCAATTCCTTTTTTTATCTTGCGATGTCACTTCCTTTGCCTCTGAAGTGTGTTCCATCAGCAGCTCTTTTTCGGACCAAAACCTTGGACTTGAAGTGAGTTTGGAGGCACTGGCTTCAACACCAAGTGCAAAGCAGCGAAGGCTACACTGATGAATCCTTGAGAAAGGCAGGACACATGCCTCTGGACGACTTGAACATTGGAACAGCACTTGGACAGCGAGTGATGATGTGGATGCCTGATCACGGCCATGTTAGACCAAGGCAAGGCGAGGTACCTATACCTTTGACTTTTCCCAAAGCCTAGGTACCTCGCCTTGCCTTGGGGTTGAAGCCACTGGCTGATTCCGAAACCCTTAAATTGTAGCCTCTAAGTACTAACACTAGCCACTAATCCTTAACCTTTCATGGGGTCAACTGTTAGATCTCTATGCAGTTAGTGAACTTCTGCTTCAGCAGCATTTGCCCAATTCGACCGTCCTTACCCAGGGGAAGGGGAAGTGACATCACCAACAGCTATTCAACTTCTTCTTTAACGATATTGGCAGGCAAACAAAAGCGCATACCGCCACCTACTGTAGTGCATATGCAACAACATAGTGTCCAAATAAAGACATTTAAGGAGAAAAAAAATACATTCAAATGATCCATCACATTTTCATTTAGCCTTACAGCGCTTCACTTTTTCACATTTTGTTATGTGAAAAAACTAAATTGATTCAATCCATTTTTCCCCTCAAAATTCTACACATAACACCCCATAATGACAATGTGATTGAGATTTTTGCAAATTTATTACAAATAAAAAACAAAAAAAATCACATGTACATAAGTATTCACAGCCTTTTCTCAATACTTTGTTGAGGCACCTTTGGCAGCCATTACAGCCTCAAGTCTTTTTGAATATGATGCCACAAGCTTGGCACACCCATCTTTGGGCAGTTTTGCCCATTCCTCTTTGCAGCACCTCAAGCTCCATCAAGTTGGGTGGGGAGCGTCGGTGCACAGCCATTTTTAGATCTCTCCAGAGATGTTCAATCGGATTCAAGTCTGGGCTCTGGCTGGGCCACTCAAGGACATTCACAAGTTGTCCTGAAGCCACTGTTATCTTGGCTGTGTGCTTAGGGTCGTTGTCCTGCTGAAAGATGAACCGTCGCCCCAGTCTGAGGTCAAGAGCGCTCCGGAACAGGTTTTCATCCAGGATGTCTCTATACATTGCTGCATTCATCTTTCCCTCTATCCTGACTAGTCTCCCAGTTCCTGCCGCTGAAAAACATCCCCACAGCATGATGCTGTCACCACCATGCTTCACTGTAGGGATGGTATTGGCCAGGTGATGAGCAGTGCCTGGTTTCCTCCAAGCATAACGCCTGGCATTCACGCCAAAGAGTTCAATCTTTGTCTCATCAGACCAGAGAATTTTCTTACTCATGGTCTGAGAGTCTTTCAGGTGCCTTTTGGCAAACTCCAGACAGGCTGCCATGTGCCTTTTACTAAGGAGCGGCTTCCGTCTGGCCACTCTACCATACAGGCCTGATTTGTGGATTGCTGCAGAGATGGTTGTCCTTCTGGAAGGTTCTCCTCTCTCCACAGAGGAACGCTGGAGCTCTGAAAGAGTGACCATCGGGTTCTTAGTCACCTCCCTGACTACGGCCCTTCTCCCCCGATCGCTCAGTTTAGATGGCCGGCCAGCTCTAGGAAGAGTCCTGGTGGTTCCAAACGTCTTCCATTTACGGATGATGGAGGCCACTGTGCTCATTGGGACCTTCAAAGCAGCAGAAATGTTTCTGTACCCTTCCCCAGACTTGTGCCTCGAGACAATCCTGTTTCGGAGGTCTACAGACAATAGGTTGCGTTCACGTGACGTCACAGCTAGCTAACAGGTGTCAGGTGGAGGGCAGGCCGACCATTCATGGTGGGCTTCAGATTGGCAACAATGCCGGTAGTGTGCGCTGTTTACGGTTGCTCCAATCGCTCTAACAGAGACATTAAAAGCTATTATCGAGTTCCTAAAGTAGTCACACATGAGGGCGAAAAGTGGAAGAAAATAAGCGAAAGAAGACGCAAGAAATGGTTGGAAAATTTAAGGTTGATATCGCGGGAGCGAAGTCAGCAAATGCCCGCGTCTGTAGTGACCACTTCGTCACTGGTAAGCTAACTCTTCTTTATTGCATTGTATCATTGCGTAAAGCATACAGTTACGTAAAAATATGTTGATATAGAGCACACGTCTGAAAGTTTTGTTTCTTCGAATTAGGTTTTCCAAGTAAGCTTGAAGAGTCCACACGGTCGATTGGGCCCCGACTGTAAACCTCGGGTATGACAACACGCCCAAGCCCGAATCACTCTCCTCTCAGCTTCGCACGGACAGGATTAAGGGCCGCAACAAGATGCAAGACGTACTGCAAGGTGGTGGAGAAAGCTCACAGGATGTCCCCGATGAGCTGTTCATCAACTCTGAAGGTAGACTTAAATAAAACGTACATTTGCAGAGAACGTGACGATCCAAAATTTCAAATACTAGTAGAAGGAAACCTCTGGAAAGGCTTGATTGTGGTGCCTAGACGTAGCTATTTTTAGCTTAGTGATCTGCTCACTTAATTTACTCAAGTACTTTGGTAACTATTAAAGTATCTGTAGCCTACGTCTTGGAATAGTTTTATCACACTGCACTTTTACATATATATTTGACTAATAACATTTGAAGTAGCCCAAGTTACTTGAGTAACTTTTTGTATATTATTGTGAGAATTGTGTTATTTTATCTTTGTTAATATCAAAATTTTTCACATTATTCTATTTCATCAACAATAACATGTCAGTTACACTTTATGCTCTAAAATTCACTCGGTGTTCAAGTACTATACTTTTACTTCGACTCGAGTTAAATTATTGCAATTGTAAAATAATGTTGCTCATACTTGAATGTTTTATAACAGTATCTATAACACATTTGAAAGATACCATAGTACAGTGATTGTAGTGTAATCTGTATCCCTCACACTCTCTTGTAGATGCTGGCTGTCAAACTGACCTCACAATGGAAGACATTGAAAGGATGGAAGATGTGCTAAAAGACACCACTAAAGAACTAGCAGAGCTGCGGGCCAAGGCGTTGGAAGCAAAGTTCAACATGGACTCTTTTAAGGACAATGAGGACAAAACTAAATTCTATACTGGTCTCCCTAATTTTTTAGTATTATTGCAAGTTTTTAAGATTTGTGAGGATTACATTACTTCCTGTTATTCTGTGTCTAAATTTGAGCAACTAATTTTGGTGTTGATGAAATTAAGATTAAATCTCTCTTTGCAAGATTTGGCCTATAGATTCAAAATTTCACACGCTACAGCATCTAGAATTTGGCATAAAGTAATTTGTGTACTTCATGAGAGATTAGAGTTCTTGATTGAATGGCCAGAGCGACACATATTGCAAGCTACGATGCCAATGTCATTCAGACAGGCCTTTGGCAATAAAGTAGCCGTGATTGTTGATTGTTTTGAAGTGTTCATTGAAAGGCCCTCCAATTTGCTGGCTCAAGCACAAACATGGTCCAACTACAAACATCACAACACGGTGAAGTTCCTCATTGGTGTTGCACCCCAAGGTTACGTCACCTTTATATCTCCGGCCTGGGGAGGAAGAGTGAGTGACAAACAAATCACAGAAGACAGTGAACTCCTTAAGAAGTTGTTACCTGGAGATGTTGTGTTAGCCGACCGTGGCTTTAATATTAAAGAAAATGTAGGGTTTTATTGTGCTTCTCTAGAGCTTCCTTCTTTTACAAAAGGGAAAAAACAGTTGTCAGCATTTGAAGTTGAGCACACTAGAAAAATAGCCAATGTACGGATTCACGTAGAACGCATTATAGGGTTAGTTAGAAGGAAATACCAAATCCTACAAAGAGATCAATGACAATCGAGCATCTGTCAACTAAACAGGGTGAATCTGTGTCATTAATCGACAAGATCGGAGTTGTTTGCTGTGCCTTATCCAATCTGTCAGAGTCCGTTGTCCCCACTAGACTAAAGATTGATGTAATGTACATATTAAAGATTGTGTGATATATTTAAAGTTATTGTAAGCTTTCAGTCATAAGAGTACTGAATGATGTCTGAAATACATTGACAATTACTACTACAGCTAACGAAATACATTTTTATTCTGTTTTGTAACAAGAGCAATGTTGACAGTACAATGTGTATTGTAAGAACTTCACTGTACAAACCTGTTTGATATGTAATTTAACATACATAAACATTTACTTCAATTTATTTTTGTCAAAATATTGATTTTAATACAAATGCCAAGAATGGCTCACTTTCCTAACATGTCTTGGAAAATTTTTGCCCTAGCACTTCTGGGATTATGCAGGTTTTAAAAAATACCTCAACTTTGGGGAGTACACTGTTCCAAAAATCATTATCAGGAAATATTCGTTCAATGACAATGTTGTTTTTGTTCCACACCACAAAATCGCAGTATGCAGCACCAACAATATGAAGTTGTGCTTGAACTTGAAAGTAGTACTGATGAGTACGATCCAGCATGACATCACTGCTGTTGGTTCGCAGACAGAATCCCTTGCTTCCAGCACACTGGCGCAGGTCTGTTTCATCTTGCTGGTTGTATGGGCACTAATATATTAAGCAGAAAAGACAAATTGACAATTTAATAGAAGTAATCTTATATCTTAGTGGTTGTGTGAAGCCATTTATGGTCAAAGAACCGAGTTTGCTCTTTTTAAAATCATAAGAAAGTAACAAAATGACTCTGATCAAAAGTGTATGATCAAGGGAATGGGCCGCTTTACCATTAGATTATATACAGAACCTTCTCCACAACGACCACAAAAGACTCCGAGCTGTCATTGATGCTAAAGGGAGAAATACACAGAACAGAGGTATGTAAACTTTTGATCAGGGTCATTTTGGTACTTTTTCTTCATTATGATTTAAGAGCAAACTCAGTTTTTTTCACCACAAATGGCTTCACACAACCACTAACTGAGTGAAAAAAATTAAAAACTTTAGTGTTAACTTTCATATTCTTTGAAAAATTGTCCAAAATTCTGCCAGAGTATGTAAACTTTTGAGCACAACTGTAAGTATCTATCTTGTGGTGAATGAATAATGCCCTACTGTACTGCTTAAAGCTTGTTTACCTTTATCTCACAGATGCCTCTTCCATGGCAGTCACAGGTGACTATAGCATCAGGTGAAGCTCCCATAAAAGGCCACTTTTCACTCAGCCACAGACCACTATCCATGCAGCAAAAGCCCTCATGCTGTCGATTCATGAGATTCTCGTAGTTCTTTCTGGCTTTGGATTCATGTTCAGATCCATACCTTGCAAAAATCAAAAAAGTTTAAGACAAGGAGCTTATTAACGTTCATTGTGTCTACTTGTGTTACTAGTATAACTTTCTAGGCTAATTTGGGCAGACACTAGGATTAGAGATGTTGAAATCTTTACCTTTACATGTTTTAGCCGCCATCTCCAGGGCGTCATCAGAAGTATCACCAACATGCAGTGAAGTGTCACTTATCAGTTGTTCTTTCTTCCAAGGCGTGACACTTCAGCACACTCAGTGATACTTCTGATGACGACCTGTAGATGGCGGCTGAAATATGTAAAGGTAAAGATTTCAACATCTCTAATCCTAGTGTCTGCCCAAATTAGCCTTGAAAGTTATACTAGGTTAAGAAAATGCTCTGGCTATAAGTTATACCTATAGTTAATAAACAGTTCTAACTATAGTTACATGGTGGTACTAAAAAAAAAAAAAATACTTCCCTATAATACCAGTCTTTGACTCACTCATCAAAACTAATACTTCTACCTTGTTGCTGCTGTTCTGAACTTGTGTGCTTCTGGGTAGCACAATGTCTTTATCAAACTTTGGGATGGATTCAGGGGTCTGTCGCAATAACTTGTCTAAGCATAGATGCAGTTATGCGCCCAGATCTTTGTCGATACCAGACTTTTGATTTATTCTGACGTCGAGTTGCCTTCTCTACAGCCTGAATCTGAGAGGGGCTGAGCTCATCTAGCTGAAACTCTTCGGATAACTTCATGAGGTCAGCTGGAGATAGCTGTTGAGTCTCTGGTGTTCTGTACTCAAGGACACTTTTGGGCAGTACACATGACTTTGGGATAAACTCTTTGAAATAATTTTCCCTGACCATAAGCGCTGCGCTCTTTGGATGCCTCATCTTTAATTCTTCAAAAAATGAGTTGTATTCATTTGAGCCTTTCCTCACTCTTGGGTAAAGAACTGGGGCCTGACTGGTTTGTTCATTGAATGTTCCAGCAATAGCATCATCTAGTTTTCTTTTCTTTGATTTTGCAGAGGAAAAATCTATTAGCGTTACCGGCGCAGGTGGAATCTGCAAATGTAAAATCATAAACATCTCTAAGTGCCAGAGAGCTCATTATTGTAATGTCCAGTACAAAGTTATAATGTTCATCCTGCATGTGCTTTAAGTTTAGACGTTTACCTTTTTTTACATGTGAGGGCATCAGCCATTTACATCTCTCCATTGTACAGGAACTGTCCATTTCTCTCATTTTGACCCCTGCTTCGATGGCAAACAGTACAGCACCTATGTGTGAACAGGACTCTGAGAGACTGTGAAAAGGAATATAATACACTTTTTATAAACAGCCATAATATAATGTGTCAGTAAATGTATGATGTCTCGTTTAAAAACTATAGGCCATAATATTTTTAAGAGTAGTGTAGAAGTGACTAAAGAAGTTGGCCTTCGCACAAAAACACTAAGGGGGCATCGCCTTGTCAACACGTACAAGGCTCTGTGGGCTACACTAATTTATAATAAAAGTTTGAAGGTGGGTCAAAGCAATGTTCACAAACAGAGGATTGCTTCTGTAAAACACCTACGCTGCAAAAGATCTGTGACTTAAATAAACAGCTCTTCACGCCTGGAAAAATCATGCGTTTGCCCACCATTTACCAAAATATCCGGTGAAAATTGCAAAATCACAACAACAATAACAATCCTCCTTATAATAACTTACCCTGCCATGCAATTGCAGTGGACTGTCATAATTTCCCCATCATCTTTAGTGATGATCCAACTTCTAAGGGGTGTTTCCCCACTTCTTTGAGAATGATTAACCTAGTAGCAACAGTATCAAAACATTGGCTCAGCTAGCGTAGCACATTAGCATACAAACTATCGATAAAAAAAAACAATTAACAAATCTTACCCTGCCAACAACAAGGCGAAAGTTATCCTTAAGTATCTTGGTTCCGATGTCGTGGACCCAGCCGCTGACAAAAAAGTTATAGGCCTCCATACTCTTGTACGCTTTCATTTGTTGTTGAGTGTAGAAAGATGTCGCAAGTACAAGATAATTAATGATATCTAACGCCTCGACAGCTGGTAAGTCACCCAGTTCGGTTGAAAAATTCCCCTTTCTCATCAAGTACGGGTCTTCCCCAACATATTTTGTTATTTTGTGTTGATATCTATCTTTAGATTTAGGGTCAAGACAGGCGCAATAAGAGCTCTCCTCCATGTTAACAATGCTGGCAGAGCACCCCCTGCCCTCCAGCTGACATTATGACGTCATCAGATTCTACGTAGTGACCGCTACCTATTCCTTTAACTTCATGCTTGGTTCGTGCTCTGACATGCACTGTCAACTGTGGGACCTTATATAGACAGGTGTGTGCCTTTCCAAATCATGTCCAATCAACTTCATTTACCACAGGTGGACTCCAATGAAGCTGTAGAACCATCTCAAGGATGATCAGTGGAAATAGGATGCACATGAGCTCAAGTTTGAGCTTCATGCCAAAGGCTGTGAATACTTATGTACATGTGATTTTTTTGTTTTTATTTGTAATACATTTGCAACAATCTCAAAAAACTTTTTTCACGTTGTCATTATGGGTGTTATGTGTAGAATTGTGAGGGGAAAAATGGATTGAATCAATTTTGGAATAAGGCTGTAACATAACAAAATGTGAAAAAAGTGAAGCGCTGTGAATACTTTCCGGATGCACTGTATTTTATCTCAACAGCTGTTTCATAAAGCTACAGTATGCAAATTAGCCATGTGGCTTACGTTTCTAAATAAAAGCAAAAGCACAAACTGCCTCCATTTGTTTAATGAATTGTGCACCTGTCAATCAAAGCATGAAGAATCACTCGAGGGGGGCGGGCATGCGGCGCAGTGGCTTATGGGATGGCACATAGCTCCTAATCGCCAGTGAGGTAGCATCAGAAGCTCCTATGCTAAAGTGGCCATGATAGTTAGCATTGAGGCTCCTTTCCCTAAGATAGATAGATAGATAGATAGATAGATAGATAGATACTTTATTAATCCCAGCAAGGGGAAATTCAGTTGTCATTCAGTAGCAATACGGATAAAAGACAATACAAATAAATATGATAAAAAGTACTGAAGCTCCTTCCTAACTGACAGACCAATTCGGAGGCTACTTATCATGGCGGACGCTGACGCACATCCGGTTTGGCGTTAGACCACTTACCAATGTCACGGTTTCGGAATCAGCCACTGCCTTCAAATTCACTTCTTTCCAGTCCAAGGGAAGTGTCCTGCCATGGTCCAATAAGAGCTGCTAATGGAAACACACTTCAGAGGGAAAAAAGTGACATCACAAAATAAAAAAGGAAGTTATTTTTCATCCAGGGGAGGGAGGATTCTGAAGCGCTGGAGAGGTGGAGGTAATTATACTTTTACCATCTAAAAATGAAATCATAAAAAACAGAGATAGAACCTATCTGAAAATACAAAATAAAACTCTTAAAGAGGGACTAAAGACTCCCGAAATAAAAATGTGAAAGTTTCTTATATCAATTAAACTCAATGCCCACAAAACAATCAAGTCCTTTGCCGCTGCTGCTCCACGAAGCAGTGAAATTAGCTTGAATGTTTGAATCAGATAATAAAAATGTCAAGTAACAAAACAAATAATCGATTCAGTTTTTCTATTATTGACTATTATTGACTATTATTCTTAGTGATTTAAAGAGCAACTAAACACCAAATCAAGATTTTTTTGACTGATAAACTGTCTCAATGGGTGTCTCATAGTGTTGTCTACTGGTCCCTGACCTTATACATGTGTCAAATCCTAACTTTGGCCTGAAAACAAATGGGTTGCGCCCCCTTAAGGGTAAACTCTGCTACTAAATTAGAATTTCCTGATTGGCTGGAGACGTGTCCACGGCCTCCACAGAACGTCATAAGCCGCACCAGCTCCACACATCGTCATCAGGTGCTGCCCATTGTCCTGCCCCTGCACCTGTGGTTTATAACCAAGTCCCTCCCACGTAATCAGTCTGCTGTGATTGTGCCAATGCAAAGGCCCACACACTCACCCCCCGCATGTCACCCCCAAACTTCAGAGACCGCCTCCTTCGTGGCAATTTTTTGCTCCATCCGAAACCACTAAATTGGTAAGAGGTCTTACGCCAAACCGGATGTGCGTCAGCGTCCACCATGATAAGATGCGTCCGAATTGGTCTGCCAGTTAGGAAGGAGTTAGGGAAAGTGGCCTGTATGCTAACTATCATAGCCACTTTAGCATAGGGACCTCTGATGCTAACTCAATGGCGATTAGGAGCTATGTGCCATCCCATAAGCCACTGCGGCAATCTCCCCACCCCCCTCGCCCCCACCCTCGAGTGATTCATGCGCAACCACTGTTGATTGACAGGTGCACATTTGATTAAAAATAAAAATTAAAAATAAGATTCTGCACAAGCCAAACTTTATAAAAGTGACAAAATACATGTTAGAGTCACCACAGCACAGTCACATGGTTTTAAAGAGCCTTCTCAGTAAGTAAGTAAGTAGTTTGTGCTTTTGTTTTCATTTAGTAGAAACTTAAGCCACATGGTTAATTTGCATACTGTAGCTTTATGAAACAGCTGTTGAGATAAAATAAAGGGAAATGTGAAGGATCATTTGGATGTTTCTCTTTCTTTCTTTTCTTTTTTTTCCCACCTTAAATGTCTTTATTTGGACACTATGTTGTTGTTGGACAATATACAGTAGGTGGCGGTATGCACTTTTGTTTGGCCTGCACTGAACTTTAAAGAAGATGAATAGCTGTTGGTGATGTCCCTTCCCCTTCCCCTGGGTAAGGACGGTCGAATTGGGCAAATGCTGCTGAAGCAGAAGTTCACTAACTGCATAGAGATCTAACAGTTGACCCCATGAAAGGTTAAGGATTAGTAGCTAGTGTTAGTACTTAGTGGCTACAATGTAATGGTTTCGAATGCAGCCTTTGACTTTTGTTTGTGGGTGGGGAAAGGCTCTGGCCCGCCCGTTTAGGTACTCTTTAACAAGTCACATAATAAGCCAGAACCACCTTTATTCTTTCCCCACTAAGACCATAGTGCATTATGGGTGATTGTGGCTGGTCAAGGCAGTGAAGGCTACAAGCCTACATGTAGGGATGGGCAACATGAAGCTTCATGAAACACCAAAGCATTTGAAGCGATTGTGCCGAAGCTTCGAAACACAGTTCGAAACAGACTCCACAGTGACATCATAGGCAATGTTTCAGTACTACAACATTCACAAAGGATCAGCCGAGAGATGAAACACTACACCAGTGGGTGCTACGGGGCTCAAGCATGCACCCGCATCTTTGGCTGTTTTTGTTTTGTTATTGTTTATTTTGCTTTCTTTGTTGTCAATGTCGTTGTTGTTTTTGTTTGTCAGTAGGCTTATGTGTGAGTTAATGTTGTTGCCCTGTGCCCTTTGGCTATTTCAGTTTCCTTCATTCAGTGTAAGCTTTAAATCAACGTAAACAAACATTTAAAAAAAAAAAAAAAAGACACCCACGTCTTTGGGCGAAGTTGCCTTGTCAACAATATGATTGAATAGATATAACCCGTAAATCACGAGTGTTCTTTGATTCTCTTCTCACATGTGAGCATGGTCGGCCCATTATTGACTTAATAAAGGGGTTTGTAAGATCAAGACTCATCTATTTTCTTTGGTTCGGTCGTTTGATTTCAAACATAAATCGACACTTATGAGCATCTTATTCAGTATTGTCGCCGATAAAATGTGATTAGACCTACTACGTCTCACATAAGGTCAGCCAATACTACTAATAATAACAATTATAATGATCATAGTATTTTAAATTTAAACCTATTCAGTCAAGCTTTTATTTGCACATATTAAAACGGCACAAGTACATATGTGTCATAATTTTGAATTCAGTGCTTCTGATGAAATCTAAATGTGTTTGAAATAAATCCACTTTTCATGAGGCTATTATTTGGTGTGTGTGTCTGTATGTGTTTTATTGTCATAAATAAAGACGGAAAGGGGTTTATAGTTTCACATTTCAAGATTTTTATTCAGAAATATAATGTTCTCTGCTGTGGAAGGACTACAAGGGAATCTCTCTCGTCTCTCACAAAACAGATGTGCTAACGTCTTTTAAACTCTATGGGAGATAGGTAGAGACCAGTGGGGGTCCGCCCCCTTTGCTCTGAAATGAGTTGTGATAGTGGCAGGCCGTGATATTGCACCCTACGGCTCAACAGCCTTTTTCGCCATAGACAACCATGTAAAAGGAGCAGCCTGTAAAATGGTCCACGGGGCATCTGGAGTTTCAGACTAAGGCAAATATATTTCTTTAAAATTACTATTTTTAGGACATGGACTTTTTTTCTTCGTAAAAAAATTGTAAAGCTTCAAAAATAATTTTTAAAAAGTATTCCAATGACGTGACGTCACCAGTGCTGTGGACGTGCGCGAGCGTGTGCGTGAAGACTCATGAACGAGCAGAGGTCTTCCCCGTTAAGCGGTCTGAGAGCCAAACAGACAACAATACGGTAATGAACAGGACTGGACTAGGATAAACGCTAACAGGCACCTAAAGTAAGTTTTTTCTTTACTCAGTACTAAAATGTATTGCGAACCTACACATGGCAAGCGTGTTTAAATGTTAAAAAGTAGGCCTATTAGCTAACATGAACAGCAACAATTTAAACTAATGAAGACGTGATCGTTTTTCTGATTAGGCTGCACGGCTTTGAAAATAGCTTTTCGGTTCGATAATGTAATGCTTTCAGTAGTGGGAAGCAAACATAAAAAGTACAAAATAAATCGTTTTTTAGGCGCATTTTGTTTATTTTCTCGCAAGGTGATCCTCTTCATAACCTTTTGTTAAGTTGGATCAGAAACAGAAACAGCACAATATACAAAGCTGACAATTGAAAAAAATTGTTCATGTTGAAAAACGCACTTGTAACTCAATTGTTTATAAATGTTGTGATACACTTTTACTTATGAACAATAGCTACTTGCATATATTTGCTTTATATTTGGTACATTTGTAAATATGCTTTTAAAGAAAGAACATTTAGTCTGAACCACTAATGCTGTCAGTTTATCAATCACAGTGAACAGTGATTAATTTATTTAATGGCAACTTAATTAAAATAACATAGTATTACTTAAAATGGGACCATAAGTGAGAGCTTTAATTGGCATTTGCCAAAATGGTTGCACTCATTTGTCTGGCTATAAATGTCCAAATCTATTGGTTAACAACATGTCCTGCTCAATGTTTTCCAGAGTCAAACCAGAGGCCCAGACAGAGCCGGCATCCCGACCATCTTTTCCTGTCCCAGTTGGTACTTCCGGAAGCCTTTCTTGTGCTTATGGTCTAAAACATGTGCAGCTGCAGTTTTGGCTGAATTGTTTTTGTTTTTGCTTAAACGTGTAATGTTTTGTCCAATTATCTTTCCTGTTTGATTAAATGTTTGCAAATCCAAAGAATGAAATATGCTTTTTTTTTCCTCCCTGCGTTTTTTGCATTAAATATAGTATATGCACATTAAAAAGCATTACATTTGACTTGCTACTGCTTGTGCATATATATATATATTGAATCTTATTTTGACAAATACAGTGGGTGAATAAACAGCTGTAGTGAAGTTGTTCTGATCAGAAACATCTAAAACAGCAACAGCTCATTCAGTTACTGGACATTTAACTGCACATTCCTCCATAGAATTAACAGTTGTTAAAATGTTTACATACTTTTAAAGGGCTGTAACTATTTTTACTTAACCAACACTAGAAATTGAATACTATTGGACTATAAAAAAAACACATAAGCAAATATAAAAATTATACCTTTAATTCCAATACCTTTTCAAGTTGTACAGAACAGTTTCCTTTTTTTTGCTAATAGGCTGGACTTTTCCCCCAAATAAATATTGAGTTAACATTATGAGAATATAATTATTAGAAAGCCTTAACTAAACATGTGCAATTTAAAATCATTGAGCAAATCTTGTAATGACCCGAGGCCTGTCTGAAGTGCCTCAGATGGAACCACCACGAGCCTGAGACACCAGTCCCAGAGCTGTAGAGCCTTTTACACCCAGAGTGCACTGCACAGAGATGACAAGACAACTCCTTCAGAGTGAGGTGGAGCATGTGGCTCCTCCTGTGCAGAAACTGATGGTTGTGGTCGGTCGTCCTGCAGAGACACAAAGAACATGCCCATATCAGAAGAATTTAGTTTGGTTTATTGTCCCCGAGGGAAAATTAATTTTCGAATATACCAAACTCTTTGGCATGAGCTTAAGGTGTAGATATTTTACAACTTACCTTGGATGTGTATGATGGACCATCTCTGAACTATACCCCTGAGCAGGTCTGCCTCAGTCCTGTCTTAGGAAACGCGGTCATCCACCACAAACATCTCTGTAAAGAAAAAAACAAAAAAACAAATGGTAAATCATTTAAGTTACTTCAGTGGTGATGTTTATACTTTTCTTTTCAGATAACGTAGCTACTGTACCAATAAAACCTATATTGAAACAGAACAAAATATGCATTTCTGCATCTGCCCTGGATCCAGTACAGATAAATGCTGTATAAAAACAATACTTCAAATTAAACTAATGATAATGCAGCACTTTTGTAGTGCTCCTTCTTTGTATTTCAGAACAATTCTAGTGGTGAGGTTATACTAGCAAATACAGTGAAGTAAAAACTCGATTTTTATCATTTCTATCGCAATATGAAGACGGCCAGCACTTACGAAACTTCTCAGAAAAGTGGCCGACCGTGATTACACTAGTGCGGCGACGTACGTTCGAAGGGCCGCTGTAAGCTACGGTTGTTGTACAAGAGCGGGGATATAGCTTATTAAGCCCTGCACTGACAAACTGACCCCCCAAGTCATCTTAACATAGTAACTTAATCGCCTCAAATGGCCTTACAAATTCATTTTGTAATAAAATAACGATTATATCAAGAGATTTGACTTACAGCGTAATGGCGTCCGCTCCGCTCTGAGGATTCGTTGGCAGCCGTGCGCGCTCCCGCTGCTTTTACCCACTTGGGCCGTAGGGAGCATAGATACAGGTGACGCGTCATACGGGTACCATGGGCCGTTATGGCGGACGAAACTGGTTTCATGCGCCACTGAGCACCACTATGTAAAGAGATAGGAGCTGGGACAGCATGCCTCTTCCATCTATATAATTCAATGTGTTCTCCAGACATTTTAGTTTTATCGTGGCTTTGAAAGAATAAAGTTGACTTACTTGCAGCTCGCATGTGTCCTTGTCTTTCTCGCCACATTGGTGATCCCTTGTCGTGAGCATGACGGATCTGGTAGAAGGAAGTGTGTCCTTGTCTTTCTCGCCACAGTATCAATTCATGCCACTGGGATGATTGTTTTTATTCCTTTGCATTTCACGTGCTAATGGAAATGCTTTTGTTACGACATAAAAACATTAGCGCTGTGTGATGATGTCATCAGACCGCGGCTCTGTTTCACTGAGCAGGTGTGAGGGCTGGCCAGCAGGGGGCAGAGAGATCATTAGTTTAGAATCGTGAGCATATTTGATGGAATTTGTACTTTTTTAATTGTGCAGAAAATTGCATAGTTGTTTTTTATTTATCAATAAATTAATACACTTTTTTTTAAAGCCAATAAATAATTGTGATTTCAATTAAGACTCAAATAATCGTGATTATTACTTAATCTATAATCAAGCAGCCCCAGCTTGTGGTTTTCAAAGGATAGGCCATTTTGAGCTTCCAGCCAACTCAAGGTTTATATGGGCAGAGGCAAGTCAAAGTGACTTATTTTTAATGCCTAAATCCATTTCATGTTAAAGACGGAAAGAAAATAAAAATCTGTGTATTTCATTTCTCAAGATTTGCAAACATTTCATCTAGTCTGTCTAGTTTTGTGAAGAAAATGACAACAGTATTGTGATATTATATTGCTTCAGTGACCTGAAATGTACAAGTGTTTTTATTTTCCATTTGTATAGTTGATGGCTCTTTGACTGTAAATTCAACTTGTTTAACCAGGAGCTGAGATGATGTATCAGTTTGCCCTTTCTACCTATCATTAGATGACAAAAATATCTGGTCTTGAAAACCACCTTGTTATTTATATAAGTATGACATTTGCAACAACAACAACAACAACAACAACAACAACGACAATGACAACGACAACGACAAAATTGAAGTGCTTTGTGCACCTTTTTGGCTGTCGGGTTAGGGCGCTATACAAACAAATATTGATTGATTGAAACGAACCCTGCTGGAACTGCTCCTGTCCTGTTAGACTGAAGTAGCAGTACTTTCCCACCCTGGTGCACGTGTACTGGATGGTGTTATAACCTGGTTCGTATACAGTGTAGTGAGTGTACATGTTCATGAGAAAGTCCATCTCCGCAGACCTGTGGAGGACTAGAATCTTCTGAGCATGCCTCCTTTGGCGAGGAAAGTTTTCCTCTTTGAGGGAAAAATAAAAATCCAGGAATGACCGTGACCTGAATTGCTCTGTCAGAAGTGTGTCAGACTGCAGGTCAATGAGTTCCATTTGTACATCACTTGGTGCATTGTCCATATCGCAGGTGAATGGAGAAGATATCATAAACATTTCATTCTCAATTGCTTTGAAATCTTGAAAACGCCTGAAAACTCACCATGCAGTGCAAGTAACACAGATAAGTACTTGTGGAGGTGCTCAACTGATCTTGTGTCTTCCTTTTAGAGTGTGAAAATGGGTAAGAATGTTACCCATCACCTGGCTTGTGAGAAGTTGCATTTTTTTCTAAAAAGCCTTAAATGCATGACTGTACATGTCGTGCACAAAAAAGCCCTTGCATTGCAGTTGATGTCATTTAGTTCATTCATTAGTGCAGTCATATCCACAGCAAATACAAGATTTTCCGGTCTTCATCTAAAAGCTGTGCCATATCATGGCCTTCCTTTGCACAGAATGAAATCCTGAATATAATCTCTCAGATCCCAGACACTTTTCAGAACTTTGCCCAGACTGATGCAGTAATAGCTTCATTCAGAAATTTCAGCTTTACAGCACACAAAAGTGCAAAAGACGGTCTGTGATTTAATGCTCGCTGATGAAGTGAACTACTTTTGTGCAGCATCAACATCATGGTTCAATTATAACACTGATTTACACAACACCTCTTTGTGTATAACACAGTGCAAAAAAGTCTGTTCCAGCACAGGGTTAATTTCTGTGACTTTGTCCTGCATTCTCTTCAAAAGTCCAGCATTTTTCCCCGTCTAATTTGGGCAACCATCTGTTGTCACACCTGTCAAGCTTGTCAACCCTAACTTCTCCAAACACGCATTTACCTCTATGAATAAGTCACTTTCAGTTGTTGTCCCTTTCATTGACCGCATAGCTGCCAGTTCCTCCGTGATTTGAAAGATGAGAAGCTGGGCAGTACATCACAGCTCTCTAGCTAGAGGAAAATAATCAAAGTCAGCTACTTTGTTCTTCAGCTGACACTTAAAGTGTCCAGAAATGTCCACAACCCACCTCGTTACAGAGTGTCGTTACTTTTTCTGGCGATTTTGTGAGAAATTACATAACTTGTTCTGATGGCGGCATCAATGGCTGTGCAACGTTTAGTAAATAGTTCCTGTTGTGTTTGCAGTCTTGTTAGCAAGGCATCAGACTCCTTTGCACGCTGTTCATCAGACAGATTTCTGTATTATCCTCGTGTTCGGTCTTGTAGTTGCGATTCAAATTGTAATATTTTAGTACCACAAATTACGTACACGCCTTTACCTTTGATGTCTGAAAAAAATTCTTGGCTGGCCATGTCTTATTAAAAATACGGCATTCGTTATTAAATTCTCTTTTCTTGGCGTGAGCTGACATCTTGAGCATGACGAGCCTAGCATCCCTTGTCATTCATTTGCTTTATCTGGATTTAATATGAAGTACTATGAACAGTAAGCTTTTCAAAATATGGCATTTCCAGTCTAAGTCAACTGTATTTTAAATAACTTTATTAAAACTGATGTATTTTAAATATTAACACGGACAGCAGATGGCACTAGCGTTTAAATAGTTTAAAAGCCACCCTGGTTCACCCGCACTTCCTCTGTCTCCTCTCTGGTGTCCCCCAGGGCCCAGGGTTGTGTGTGCTGTTCTACGGGTCCAGGTAGCTATCGTTCATTCGTTCATTCATTCTTAGATTTTGGTGTAACCACTAACATAGGTCTTATTTTAGCGTCGCGGGTGGTTGAGAGCCTAATGCGCACCACTCCATGGTGTCCATTGCTCGCTCGATGTTGTGGTCCGGGTCTGCTGGGGTCCTCGCATGGTGTGGGGTACTATCGAAGAACCGAGCTGGCCGAGTAGAGCTATGGACGTGCGGTGGTAGGAGTTGCCTTCTGGTTAGCCCTTAAGTTTATAGTTGTTCTCAAACTAACTTCTTATATTTACTTTAAGGTGGAGCCACGCTGCTGTCTTTCTTCTTCTTACTTCCCTTTGTTTTTGTTTTGCTGCTGGTTTGTAACCCAACCTAATTAATGTGTACAAACTGGTTGAAACGAAGTTCTGTGTTCAAAATGTGAGCTAACTGAAGCTAATGTGAACTACCAAAAATGTGACTAAAGTAAGACATATGAACAGAAAGATATGTCCTTATGGGTTGAACCTGTGTGCCTTAACGCACATTTATTTTCCAATTATACTGGATGGCGTTATCTGGCTTTAATTATAGCATTACGACTCGTTTAGTCACAAAAAGAAAATTGATGGCATTCATGTGATTGTGAATCAAAAGCCCATAAATACTTGGACAAATGGACGATGCTAACCAGGAAGCTTCATGGTACATGTTGTGAAGCTTGAATGCAATAAAGTTACATGAGATTAAGTTGCACTTCTCCACTCGAAGTTGAGGGAGCCGTTTTATTCCGTCAAGAAGTCAGAAAACGTTAAAACAGTTAGCGATTCAAAGAACAACCCTTTAAACAGTCAGAAGCAAATATATTGACCAATACAGATGTCAGATTTTTTCTGTCAGATATTCACACTGTCATGACGTCCTGATGACAAAGGCAAAAATGTCTCATTTTGAACGTGGTTGGGTTGTTGAGCTGCATAAGTGTCAGGATATTTGTGATTTATCACATGTGTTTACATTTTATGTATTGCAATGAATTTGTGTGTGATTGAAAAGTATATTCCCAAATGTACTCGTAAGCAATGAACTGTTAACTGAAGCATGTGTTAAAGTGTAACTTCCTTAGGAAGTGGGAACTTTGGGTAATTAAGTCGACCTGTGAGATAAGATAATGCTGTTTATGTTTACACAGAGAAGAATACAAACTGTGAAGGTGTGACTTTTGGTTTACGAGGGGCTGTTAGCCCCCTGAGAATTATTCTGTAGAGGGATTCACATGACCTATGTTGACCTGTCTTCCTTGGTTCAAGGAAGGAGACAGATACCTATTATTTACTTGTAATTTGTGTAAGGGATGTGGGCGTGTCATAATCTGAATAAAAGCTTGAACTGGGAAATGGCACGTTGGGAAATGAAGGATGAACAGCGCTGGCATAGGCTGTAATAGGACGTGTCATTCCCCCTTGCAAGTAAAAACTATGGTTCTGGCGTGATCTGGTGTTTTTAATCTGTTTATTTCTGTGACAGAAGATAACAGAGCGTTTGCAGGGAAGTTGTGTTACGAACAGGAGTAAATTCCCTGACAATAAGCAGCAGCGCTATCGCTGCTGAGGTGGGACGCAGTGAGAGAGTCATTTCAATTTCTTCAAAGATCTTGAGGATTATGGGACAAAACAGTGAAGTGGAAGACCCTCCAAATGTCCCCAGCACTGAGCCTGAGGATCTGATTGGCTGGAGGATCCTGGACCCAAATAAAGCCATTTCTGGAGCAGACTGCAGCCCAATAACCATCAGAGGCATCTGCGCCTGAAGGGCTTCAAAAACAAAACACGTCTTCAAAGGCCTCGTCTCCTAAAACGCCACAGAACTGACTGTTTGGACTTTAGAGAGAGACCAAACATGGGACATTGAAAGGTGGAAGAAAGTTTTATTCTCTGATGATAAAAATGTGACCTTAATGTTCCTGATGGTCCACGTCCCCCAACCCGGCAGGAGCTGGTCGGACAAAGCCACAGAATACCCAATACAGTGCCTCTCGAAAATACTAATACACCTTGAACTTTTGCACATTTTGTCATGTTTACAACCATAAACATAAAGATTATATTTTGAATGTTTTACTGAAAGTTCACACACAAGTAACAGACAACTGTGAAGTGAAAGCAAAATGATAAAGGATTCTGTTATTTTTCAAAAAATAGAAAACCCAAAAGTGGAGCATGCACAAGTATTCATACAGCATGAATTAATACTTTGTGGAACCCCCTTTTGCAGCAATAAGAGCAGCAAGTCTTTTGGGGTATGACTCTACAAGATTTGCACATCTAGAGACTGATCGTCCAGTGTCTGTGGCTGGACCCACTTCCAGTAAAAAGCTTACTGGAAGTGGATCTTCCACGTCACTTTTTTGTTCCATAACCCTCAAGATCTTTTGATGAATTCAAAATGATGATGATTCCACCTCAGGAGCGATGGCGCGCTGTGAGAGGCTCTGCTTATGCAGATCAACAACCCGAACACAGTCTTAACGAGAACTTTGATTCTGCCTTTGCCATCAAGACGTTATGACAGTGTGAATATCTGACAGAAAATGACACTGAATCCACATTTTTGTCCGGATTTGGCCGTCTAAAGACATGTGGTTCTAAACTTTTGATTAGATGTAAAATAGACTATTTCCGTTTATTTATTGTCTTCAATATAATGCGTACTCACATTTTTGTTTTGTCTCACTCCCATTTCTTTGTGTTGATTATGAAGTTATTTAGAACCTTGTTAAGATCCAACCATGAAAAATGCAATTTTATTTTAGCCATTTTTCTACTGGTCTTAAAGCTACTGTAAGTGATACAGTTTTGCCGGACCGGCATGGTTGCATTCCCAGTGCATCGCCACTGTCGCAAACACTGAGGCAACTTTGTACTGCAGAAGGAGACCGGCTCCGCACCTCCCTCACCTCACAGGACACCCCCTACCCTCACCTGCCCCTCACCATGTAAACACGTGTAGAGATCACAAATGTTTGCGGGAATAAAAACCTCTGCAACTTAGTTCTAAATGTTCAAAATGCAAAAAGCAGAGCAGGGTTCACTACTCCACCTACTGACAACAAAAATCAAACAGACACAGCTTAGTGCAGCTTTCGATCAGTAGTGTATTTGGCAACGTTACATCTTGTATCCTACACCACATGGAGAAAAGCATGTTCCGGCTTGGCAAACCATTTGGTCTGGACAATTCGTAATTTAAAGTTTTAAAAGAAAAAATTAAAATAGGCTAATAGCGCCGTACCTGCTAATGCTATCTCTATGCTACCGCTATCTGCAGCAGCAAAACACTGAAGATGCAACACTTAAATGGCTAAAAGTATATAGTATATAGTAAACAAAACATAAAATTGTATTGACCTTAAAAAAGTTCCCGTTCCCATGAATTGTGCCCCACTTCTTCCATTGGTATTAGTTTACATAGGACTGCAGACGCCAAGAGAAATCAGTTACTACACGGACACAAAGCTGTTTTCAAACTGAACAGGCTACGCTCGGGTCGACCTCGACCAAGTTTCTTTTTTCAGTAGCTGCTGCTGCTGTAAAAATGTCTTGCTTTAATGTATGAATTGCTTCTGTGCAAAGTCATGTGTATACCTCCACAACGATGACCACATATGTCAACGTCTGCTAATGCGCCACATGACAAAGAAAGCTTTGTTGACCAGGTTTGACGTATGTCCGAAAGCTCCACGCCTCCTCCTTTTAGATACCGCCTAATGGAGTGGGTCTATCATCCAAATGATCAGTTTGGGACAGTGTAGTCATCAAATTAACATAAAGATTCTCAGTGGTAGTGAACACACGGCACTATGTTGTTGTTGTTGGTAACAATGTTCCCGTGTGTGAGTCCCTGCTTCAAGAATGTGATGATGTTGCATGATGACGACCTGGTTACGCATTTGTTCTTAAGCATACTTAAAATGAGTCCATCCCTTCCATTCTTTCATCTCTTCCGCTTCCAAGAATCTGGGAGTAGGTCACGGAGGCTGCAGTCTGAGCAGAGATGGCTAGACTTCCTTATCCACGTGCACTTGCTCTAGCTGAGTGCTTCTCAAATATTTTCAGTTGCGCCCCCCGTAGGAAGAAGAAAACAGCCCCACTATTTGAGAAGGACTGCTCTAGCTGTTCTGGGGGACCCCGAGGCAGCACCAGGCCAGTGCGGAGAAATCCAGTGTGTGTCAAATTTTAAAGTGCTCTGGAAGTTTTGTCAAATAATTGTTTTGTGATTACAGTGCTCTTTAGCGTTTAGGGAGCAAAAGCTTGTTAGAGAATGATACCAAACAACAAGTAATTAAGTAACAAAAAGATACTAGACTTACATTTTGGTGTCTTTTTAGCGCTCGTAGTCCCATACCTTTTCTCTTCCCAAGTCCCAACACAGCTCATGCGGGGAAACTCTTCTTCTGTTCGGGGCCAGGCGTCTGTGTCCCGCTGTTTCCTGATACTTTGCCATCGAAGCTTCATGAGGAAGGGGCGCCAAACATCCATGATTAATAAATCCACTTAATTTTGCCTTGTTCAGACATTTCACAAGAGGAATATTTGTTTATCCGGTTTAGTTGAGCTGCACTTCTGGAACATCTTGCCCATGCCCGGCTACATTAGCGGTTTTCCCAGGCGAGGCAAACGAAAGCTACTGAGATACAGCAGGGCCTGGGGGTCACACTGTCATTGTACGTCGAATTTTGATAGAATTATCAGCCAATCAGTCATGTGTGCGGCCTGACAACACAGGGGTATCTGGAACTGTAGAGCAGGCCCAAAGGAGGAACAGCTCACCAGAGGTGTTTAAGGCACTTTTTGAGTAGGAAATTAGTTACACCTCAACAATACCAATATAAGTGACTCAACTGTAATTTATACAAATACATTTCAAATTAACTATAGTATTAAGACATTTTACACTTTTATTTTTCTCATTTGGTCAGGGCTAGCAGAGAAGGCCCTGCTGGCCCTGACAGCACAGCACTGCTGATGTCATGCTCCTCTGCTGTCAGTAGAGGATAACAGTGATTAGGAATTCAGTCAGAACAGTAGAGGGCAGCACTGCAATTTTAAGCACTTGGACCAAACACTGTCACACAAATAGATTACTTTTAATGAAAGTTTTATAATTATAAATTAGATTATAATTATAAAAAAAATTAAAGCCGCTCACGGCGATAAAGGCCCTCGCCCCTTGCGACCGCCCCCCTTGCGACCGCGCCCCCTTGTGACCGCCCCCGCTCGCTCTCGCCCAAACCTGCTCTCGCCTTAGACCCAACCCTGCCTCACTCTTGCGCCCACTAACTCTTGCCCCGTCAAGTTTTTCGCATGTTTTTTTTGAGCAAGAGGAAGCAGGTTTATCATGAGCAAGGAGCCTACAGCAGAGAAGAGCACAATGGCGTGCTGGGTAATTGGGAGAGTGGAGACGTTTCCCGGTGGCCCGCTCAGTTGCGGTGCTTTTGGGCTGAAATAATTAAATAATGAATTAATAACAGATGCACAGTTGCGCCATTCCTGGTGGAAAGGCTTTAACTGGGCTGCAGCAGGAGCCTGGGCTGCTGTTCCAGATATACAGTAAGTAACACAAGCGTAACTGTCAGGTAAATCTATAAAAAATAATTATTTATTTTCCCCCAGTGACGCTGCAATGACCCAAACAACCACCAGGTGGCACTTGTGAGCAGCGTTAGGAACGTTGGCATTTAGCGCCATAGGCGTAAGCAAACGATTCAGAAGTGAATTAAATCCCGAGGCAAGCTGAAAATCTTCTGCTTTTAATATAGCCTACCCTGCTCCAAACATAGTTTATTGTAAAAACGTGAAACTATCACGCAGTGGTATGCTGGGACCTCATTTTAGCCCACGAATTTAGAAAAGACCGGCCAGCTCTTCTGTGGGATTATAGCTCAATGATTAGGCGCTAGTCTCTGGTGCAGGAGGACCATGGTTCAAGTATGGCTTTGACACTTTTGATACACGTCCACAATCAGCACCAAGTTATGAATATAAAAATATTTATTTGTCCACTTTTGTACCTTTCACTGGCTTTTTATCTTTGCAGGGTTAGGAACATTGGCATTTAGCACCATAGGCCTAATCAAACGATTTAAAAGTGAATAAAATCCCGAAGCAAGCTGAAAATCTTCTGCTTTTAACCTCTTAACTCCCACCTGAACCGAACACATTTTCTCCAGTGTTAAAAGCTTCTACTAAAAGGTACAAGAATTTTTGCAACCTGTCCCTGTTTAGCTCTGTTGATAGAGTCACTGACTGTGATGCGGCGGGTTCCTAGTTCAAATCCTGGTTAGGTCAATATTATTTGTAAGTTTTTATTTTTTACCGTAATGCTAACTTTAATCATTAAATGATTACATGTTGTTGACATTTACATTTTTTCTACAAAAATACTTAGTAATTAGGCCAACACATTTAAAATAGTTGCTAGACTCATTTACAAGCTAACAACATATTACATCATCAATAAAGTATTTCTGCTTTTCCAAAGTTCCAAATGTATTAAAAGTCCAGAGATGCAAGTTGCTGAAGCATCTCTGGACTTATAATAAATGTAATAATTTAATGATTAAAGTTAGCATTACGGTAAACAAAATAATAAATACTTTAAAATAATGTTGACCAAACCGGGATTTGAACTAGGAACCCACCGCACCACAGTCAGTGACTCTACCAACAGAGCTAAACAAGGACAAGTTTGCAGGACATTTTACTTATATGAGAGCAGATATCAGAGTTGAGAGTGCGCAGAGTCCAATAAAGTGTCTGATGTTCAGAATGAGCTGGTCACTGGGACAAAGCAAAACACTCAGCTGTGTGTTGCTATTGAATGCTTTTTCAAAGTAAGAGAATTTCAGAGACAGCAAGTTGCATTTTTTCCTGCAGTTTGGTTTGGTTTACTTTATATTGGAGTCAATATGATGTGCCTCACCAGCAACAAACCTCACCGCACGTCACTGGTGTTCAGAGTATGTTCACAGGTTGGGGTGAGGGTAGGGCAGAGCTGGGAGAATTTACATACCTATAGGAATAGCCTATTATCATGCAGCCTTTTGTGCTGTGGCCGGATTTTAGTCTCTGGTTGTCCGTGTGGTGACACCAAAGAAGACAAGAATGATATGTTAGATATCTGGAATGTTAATTTTAGATAGGAAGAATGTAGTTTTAGATGTCTCGAAATTCATTTTGACAAGGAAATAAAATAACAAGCTGATAACGTTACGTAATTGCACACCAGGGCACTGAGGCAAAATGCCTCAGACAGGATTCGAACCCCAGTCTCCCAAGCACCAACCTATAACTCTAACCATCAGGCCAGCATACCCTCACTGGCCAAATAAAGTTTGCAGTTAGTCTTATACTTCATTGGCCTGAGCGTTTAATTCGCCGGCAGAGCAGTTCAGACACGATTAATTGAATCATTTTATAATTAGAGTAAAATCGCCTGGGAGACAAATATTTGAGAGGCTGCTTCAGCCATGCAGCAACCTCGATGGGTAAAACAATATTTTGATCAGGCCCATTTAGTAGGAGGAACGCACACGGAGACGGACAGGAAACAGCCAAATTGAACTTCCTGTGATTGTACAGTCCAAAAATGCTGAAATTGGAGCAAAAAACGTTCAAATTAAAGCTTCTTTCTGTGACAGAGAAGTAGTAAAACTACATATGAGTCTAAAAGTGTGGCTTTTGTGAATAAAGGGGGAATTTGGGAAAATGGACGAGTGTCAGGAGAAACTCTGACAGAGGCCAACATGCTGCCAGAAGAAGAACTGTGGCTATTTTGACGGTGGAAGGGCGGGTCACATGCCACTTAGAAGCCACTGTTGTGGTCAGACATAAGCCAGCAGGTGGTGCTGTTGTGCCAACTTGCAAGGGCTTAATAAGTGGAGTGGTTGCCTTGACCCCCACATATTATACATTGTCGGAAAGCTCTGACTAAGGCGCATGTGACTGTTGGGGTCATTGGTCACTGTCGAGTATGCAGTGACCAACATGTGTAGAAGTGATGAGCAGAGTGATGCCTCTTTGATATGTTGATCCCCATGATAGGGAAGGCCTGTATGATTATTTTCACAACTCCATACCATCCCGATTTTTTAATTTGAATTTTTCAAGAAAAAACCTTTGAGGGGGCACCAGTGGGTCATTTTTGGCGATAGTGGCTGCGTTTGCACATGGTTGGGTCCAGCTCGGGAATGTGCACGCGCGCTGGATTGGGTCCGTTCCAATCCGACAAAGTCTGTGAAAGATATGAGACTTGAAAATGGCCTCTGAGTTGCGGGCTTGTCATGACCACGCCCAATAATATTTCCAAAATGTAAATGATGATTTTGAAAGCCACATGGGTCTGGGTCATTTTGGGCAAAAATTGAGGCTTTTGATTGAAAACTCGGGGATCAGGGGTCAGAAGTTCAAGAGGTACGATTTTGAAGGTTCGAGGTTTGGGCCAAGATGGCCGACTTCCTGTAGCGTTCATAATATATTTTTTTACATGACGTGTTCTATGTCCCTGGCCAGTGTCACCTTTGTACGATGAAATTTTTTGCGCCCGGGCTGTCATTGACTCAATGTAAACTGCCTGTTTGAGGGGGCGCCACTGAGCCATCTTTTATTATTTTCTCTCGCGGACCCCACCCAAAATTCGAGCTCCCGGAGCACTAATTTCTGATCCCTGTTACTTGCATATCGGTTCACGTTTGCTATGTGAATTCTTGCGTTTTCTGTTTCCGTTATTGATTTTAATTAGTCCCTCGCGGGACACTGCGTGTCCGTTGCTCGGGCCTAAAAATAAAAAAAATTAGATTACCCCTCCTGGAACCGCCACCTTATCGTGGTGGAGGGGTTTGAGCACTCGAATGATCCTAGGAGCTCTGTTGTCGGGGGCTTCATGCCCCTGGTAGGGTCTCCCATGGCAAACAGGTCCTAGGTGACGGGTCAGACAAAGAGTGGTTCAGAAGCCCTTATGAGAGACCAACAGGCCCGGTTAGAACCATGAGGCCGTCCTTCTGTGGACCCACCACCTGCAGGAGGAGCCATAGGGGCTGGTGCAATGTGATTTGGGCAGCTCCAGTGGCTGCCCCCACGACCCAGCAACGGACAAGTGGAAGAAGATGGATGGAAATTAGATTAATTGGGTTGAAGGTACTTGAGTCATCTTCTGTACTCCGTAGTTGAAATCTCAAACGTTTCACCTCTCATCCAAAAGGCTTTGTCAGCAAACTAAGGTTCAGCTCAGCCCGCAGTCCAGATAAAGACCACAAGGAGGAGTTTGAGCTTGGCCCGGCTCCTCCCCTCTAATCACAGCTACTCTCACCTGTGGGTAAACACCTTTGAAGTAGAGCGTCTCTAACAACCTGCTCACCCCAGAGTATCGATCTGGCCTGTCCTATTCATGGCTGATCACTGCTAATTACCTGTCCTATTGTTCTGTTGTTAGCTGAGGTGCCGTCTCAATGGACTGGCCGTGCCCTGTCGGCTGTCTGAGAAGGAGATTAGCATAAAGTGGAGAAAGATTAAATCTGAGATCACCATTCCGGTTCATGGAGGGATTTTCTTTCTTGACAAAAATAGCTTATTTCACTCCTTGTTCAAACCAACGTTCTTCTTTAGCTAAAATGTTGACCTCTCTGTCCTCAAAGGAGTGGTTTGAGGCTTTGAGGTGGAGATTAACAGTTTAATGTGGCCATATATGAATAATATAAAATATCCAGCTTTACAAATGTAAAAACACACTGTAATGTCCAGCTTCTAAAAGACTTCTTAAAGATTTAATAGACATATTAAGTGACAATATGTGTGTGTGTGTAATGAACATCTATTGCCTCCTAGTATATTGCAATGTGGATGGTCCTAAAAATGAGCACCACTTACTTGCATAGATGGGAGAAACATTCGGGCAATGTTGCTGAGTCCCCGCCCCCTCTGGGTGAAAATAACATGGCAACATATGGGATATGGGAGAATTTCTTTCTTGTTTCTTTATTGCTATAGTGTTATCAAGCTCATTATTAACGAAATAGCTTCTTTAATCTGTAAATATTTAGACTAACTTATTAAACATGCTCGTTCAATAGACGAGAGCTGCTGTTTCACCCACAGGGGGCGCTAACCTTCTCAGTGACATAAATGTTGCTCCCATATATAGGCCCTTTGTAAGTTACTGAATGATGCAAGTGTAAAAGTAAATCATACACTAAACCTGTTATGGTGAGTAAGAGTGAATGAATGGAAAAATACTTGTCAAGATCACTTTATTTGCAGGCAGTACAATGGTTGTATTTACAGTGTGTATTGACCTGGATTTACATGTGATCATTCATAGATGGCTGCACAGTTGCACTTTAGCCCCACGGCAAGTAGGTTCTGGGTTGGATTCCTTAGTCAGAGTTGGAGTTTCAATGTTCTGGTTACCCCATCACTAAAAGCTTTCAGTTTTGGTTAACGACATGCAAATAAATCAATGGCGGCGTGATGTACACACTTTGAGTGCAGAACTACTCAATGATGACTTATAGAAATTAAAACTGTGCACAGCAGTTTGAGTTCCATCAAAGACACAGCAAATTCCAGGAAATACAAATTGGAGCATTGCAGCAGTAAAGAAACAACAACAAAAATCTACATGTGAATAAGACAAGATTCCCTTCTCCTTGACGAGGGAATGTTGAAACGTGCTTTAAAGCTCACTAAGTAACGTTTCTACGATATGCCTCCTGCTGTCTTTAAACTTGACATTCCGCCACACAGTTGACATAATCGGCGTCTTCTGAAACCGCCTTCTGGAAAGGACAAAAGACATATCACATTTACAAGACACACACATCTGACCTTTTTTTCTACTACACTTTTAAAACTATAAGCTCTTGAAACGTTATGAAGTTGAGGTGCACTGATCATGAAATCATGAAATGTGTGATCGGTAAAATGTTTTTCTCTGTGTTTTTATTATTATTTATTATTGAGACTTTGAGGCCCATGCAAGTTTCATTATTCTTGTGTATAATGCCAAATAAAGGATTCTATATGCACCCTATTTTGGATTGACTTCAATGGTGTGTGAAAAATATGTGAAAAATATGTTTATAGTTTGACAGAAAGCGGCTAAAAATTGAGAAAGATTGTGATTCCCACGAGAGGTTTCTTCCCCCTGGGCTAGACCACGCCCCCTTGTATGACACGTTGACGTCTGTTTCTGTCACATTTAGAATAAAAAGACAAAATCATACCTGATGCCGTCTGGTCGTGGTCGCCTTTTCCCTAACCAAACTGAAATAAACGAACAGAGACATTGTCATTTGTCACTAGTAGTAGTGGTCTATTCGGTCATTTCATTCCTTTAAACAATAAACAAACATTTCCGTTATTCATGTACAACACGACCGAAAGGGTTTAGGCTGAAGTGAAAACTCATTATGCCTAACCCAGTTTACAGACTTCCACGAGAAAACAAACAAACATTTATAGAAAACAATATCAAGTGTCAAACAGAAGAGAAATAAGCATGTATTTAAAATTGATTTCAACATAAATTTCAAATATTCCAACATATATGTATATACTGTATACATTTGATGTATGTTAATTTATTTAAAACTAAATCATGTCATCATTTAAATTCATTCATTGTGGATCTATTGACGTCTTTTCACTAGTTTCTTACTTTATTCATCCTAAGCTTATATATTTTTGAATGATAGTAGATTTATACAACTTTTTGAAGCTTTGACTGTTTCAGACTGTTTTAACTGATCTTTCAAATAGTTCCACAGATTAACACCTCTTACAGAAATACATCCACTTTTTAAAATTCTTTTTAGCTTTTACTTTTTTTTGAAAATGGCAGTTCCTCTGAGGTTATACTGACTTTTCCTGTGTTCAAAAAGCTGCTGGATGTTAGGAGGGAGAAGATTATTATGTGCTTTGTACACTATTACTAAAGTATTAAGATCAACAAGATCATGGATTTTCAATAGATTTAGCTCTACAAAAATAGGAGTTGTTGGTGCATAGAAACCTGCTTTAGTGATAATTCTTATTGCCTTTTTTTGGAGTAGGAAAATAGGATGAGTATTGGATTTGTAATTGTTTCCCCATATTTCCAAGGCATAATTTAGGTAAGGAAGTATGAGGGAGTTATACAATAATAAAAGAGATTTTTTATCAAGTGCAGTTTTCATTTTACCAATTACAGCAATGGTTTTTGCTAATTTTGTTTTTAATGTACTTATATGCGATTTCCATTCAAGACGGCATCGTCCACTTTCGTGTGTTTATTTGGTTACCTTACTTATTTAAAAGCAGGAAACGTTATTTTTTAATCAAGCAAAAGTTCGGTAGTCACACAGGGCGTCGCCATCTTGCGCACTCACTGAAATACTTTAAATATTCAATGTATTCTCACCACTCGATGAGGAGCAGAGCGCTGAAGAGCACAATAATCCCACATATCTTCACTATGTTGTAAGGGCCAATCCCAACACTGGCATCTGGCAAAAAGATAGTTATTTATTATTTTTTATTTTCTCCAGCCCCGTTTGAACTCAGAAGAATAATACAATGTTATCAAAGCGAAGCTTAAATGGTCAAATGGACTGGGCTTGTTTGAGTTGAGGGAAGTTTTGCTTTTTTTTTATCTTCGCAGAAGCTTCATAGCTCTCGAGGTCAGAATGTGACACTTAGGCTGCATCTAAAAAGTGGCAAGAGAGCTCCTTTCTCCTTTTCCTTAACCTTTGAAGCATACGTCAGGTCGACCTAGAGGAACATTTTGCACTAAGGGACAGGACACAGAACAGGACGCAATCCAAACCTTCCTAACCCAGAGGAGGAACAACCAGGAAGTTACGCCATGCAATATACACTCCACATTCTCCTGCAACAAATTTAATGTTATTACCAACAATACAAATATAATCTGAGCAACTGCACACAAAAAAACAGCTGTACTATCAATCATTTCACCCTTGTACAAAGATCGGCCGAGCTCGGAGACCTTTGGGAGGCAGCAGTGGCTTGTGGGATTGTTCTCAGCTCCTTATGACAGGTGTACACAGTGTGATTTTAATTTTTTTGTCTTAAAAGATACTCAGATGTCACATTGCACATTGGGGATAGTTAAATCGTGAGCTGCACTCGTCTCCACTCTGCGATTGTTCAAAGACACAATTGTAGCTATGATCAAAGTCATAGTAGTTTCAGGCTTCAGAAGACGTGTGTTAAGCTGAGGAAAGTGCTGCATGCTAGTGGGGTTTATTTTCGCGGAAAAGTGCAGGGAAAGTCCTGTAAAATGCGTAGTCGGACCCGGCCTGTGTTGCTTGTAACTCTGGCGGTGTGCGCTGATGTGTTGACGGGACACTGACAGAGATCCTCCCTGCAGAGAGAGGATGGCTCACTCTACGACTATTGTGACAAAATATCAGACACGGCCTGATGTCGGTTGTAGCTCATCTTTGGTCGTACGCCGGTTCTATTTTAAATCTTTGTCCCTGTCTCACTGTACGACCTAAGACCTACGATTTTTAGCTACTGTACAACCTAAGATTTTTCACACGACTAGTGATCGTACATCGTAGACGGCCAAAATCACACAGTGTACACCCGCCTTTATGGGCTGATGAGGAACATCCTGAGGTTCCTCTCCTAAAGTGGTATTAAAGGAAACATACAGCTCCTTTCCTAACTACCTCCTAACTGCACTGACCCATTTGGATGCTCCTTGTCATGGCTGACGATGAGACATGTCCGGGTCAAGGATAGGAGGTTCCTAAGCTTATTTACACTTTTTAGATGAGCCTATACTAATAGAACACAACAATACAATGTAATCTAATCTTGCTTTCAGATCTAAACAAAGGTCACTTGTATCACCCATTTGTACTTCTATTTACGTGATATTGACTTACCTTCATGCTCCAGTGTGATGACAGTAGAGTTCTGTTCACCGACTTGATTCTTGGCCTGACAGAAGTATTGTCCTTGTGTTGAAAGGGTGAAGATGAGACTGTAGACGTGTCCTTGGTGAACTCTCTGTGGACCCTCTGAGGTGACCCTGAACCAACTGAACGTGTGGACTGGAGGTCTGGCTCTGCTGGAGCAGCTCAGGTTTACAGACTCTCCCACTGACAGCAGAATGTTCCCACAGAGCTGCACTGACGTGTCTTTAGGAGAATCTAAGACAGATGTGAAACAATGACATAACTATGATGCACATTTTATGTTTATTCCTTATATTAAAGGTGCATTATTTAACTTGGGGACGGGGGAATTAGCATAGCACCTTGACTTTCCCTCATAGTGCCCTCGGGGACACTCTAGGATCAATTGTGTTTTAGGTTTAGGGTTTCTGGTTAATTTTCTGGATGGAATGTATGCGTAACCATGGAGATGGTTCCATCAGCAGTGAAGACCTACTAGAAACCCTAAAAAACAATTAGTCTTGGTGAGTCCTAAAGGCCACCTAAATATTATGCACATTTAATGTAGATATACTGTACCAGTCAAAAGTTTGGAAATACTTTTTATGTTTTGTCTTTTCTTTTACTTCAAGACTATTTACATTGTAATTCTCACTGAAGGCGTTTGTTTATGAATGAACACATATGGAATTATGTTTTAAACAAAAAAAGGTGAAAGCTTCATAATGTCGTCAAAGAAACGGTTTTGACTTCACAGACTGTTAAACCATTTCAGATGACGACCTTATGAAGCTCATTAAGCAAATGCCAAGAAGAAAGAGAATTTAAAATATAAATATTTTGAGCTATTTCACCCTTTTTTTTGGTCTCCTATATAATCTCATGATTATGTGTATGCATGATAGTTTAATGTGTTCAGTGAGAATCAATGAGAATCACACAATGCAAATAGTGTTGAAAATAAAGAAAATACAATACATAAAAAGTGTTTCCAAACTTTGGACAGGTTCTGTATGTTCAATCTGAGGGCGAGGACTAAAATAAGAAATCCAATTTATTAATCAGTGTATCTTCTCAATAATTGCAGCACTAACATTTGACATTAAATGAGAGTCTTGTCTTTGTGTCAGTGAAGTTTCCCACTTACGTTCCACCCTCAGAGAGAAGCTCCCGTCTGCCCTCTTCTCTCCTCCACTCACAGGATACACCGCAGAGCAGGTGACCTGGAGTCCATCGTGCCTGTCAGATAAAGTCATGTCCTGTTGGATGGAGGTGGTAAAGGTCCCGTCTGTGTTGGTGACCACGGTGTGGGGAGGGTCTTGGTGGAGGCTCCAGGACAGTTTAGGAGGAGAGTCTGGACAGGAGTCGGAGCCGAGCAGGTGATCGTCACTGACTCCTTCTCCTTCTGTCGTCCTGAGACCTGCACTGAGGGGCTCCAGGGAGAGTCTGCACAGAACAACACAGACAGGACTGGACTGTTCAAAAGTCGTGTATGAAGGAACCTTCCTACATATTTCATAAACATGACATTTGTGACCCCAGGTAAAAAACTGAAATGCAATATTGATTTGATTATTGAGCCAAACCTTTCAGTAAAGTTATGATGACTGATCCTGAAGGGTTTAAGTGTTCAGTTAAGGTACAACTGGTTCATACTGAGATTAAGTAGATGTTTGTGTCAGCCCTTTTAGTTTTAGTCTTTTAGACGAAAACACTTTTAGTTTTAGGTTCAAACCGTTCACATTAAAGAGCCGTGCAAATACAGTTTATCTATTTCTTCATTGTGAGATCTTATGATGTTCACACTTTGAACACAGAACTGCTCAGAACTGGTCCGGTGATGTCTTACCAAAGTTTGACTATTTTATAGCCAATTTTAAAAATGACACACACAAAATGGCTCATTTTCCATTATAAAAAGGTTTTGCGCGGTTTTGCGCAGAATTTAGATTTACATTTTAAAACACCCTTTGGTATGTCAAAGATCAGTAACAACTTTGATTTTGACAGTTTTTGAATTTTTATGTAAAGTTGAGTTTTCACATTTTCTCCCTAATCTCACGTTAATGGCATTTCGTGCCCCATTGACTCCCATTATGAACTCACTTTTTCATCGCTCTGCCGTCACACTTTAAATCTTTTGTTGTTGTTGTTGTTGTTGTTGTTGTTGTTGTGGTTTCTTCTGATCAGAGTTGGAACATTTGTGATTTTTACAATTCAAACTGAATTTTGAGCCTTTACCCTGGGAAAAACCTAATATCACAGTGAGGCTGTTTCTGTGGAGTTATAAGGCTCATGGTGCTGGGGGGTGTTGGAGGGTTTGTGAGTTGGGGTGGTTTTCCATGGTGGGGGTAGTTGTCAGGTGTTTTTGTTTACAAACATATTTGAAAATGCATTTTCAGAGTAAATGCTCAAAATTTACTTTGAACCATAAAAATCCTTTTTACCTCCTCTGATCAGAAGAAACCACAAATAACCAAAAAAGCGATGAAAATGCAACTAACGTAAGATTAGGGAGAAAATGTGAAAGTTCAATTTTACATAAAAACAAATAAGTATAAAAATCAAAGTTGTTACTGATCTTTGACATACCCAAGGGTGTTTTAAAAGTAAATCCAAATTCTGCCCAAACTCACTTTTTATATGGAAATTAGTCATTTTGTGTGTTATATATATAGATATTTGTTCAAACTTTGGTAGTTTTGTGCAGAACAGAAGTGGATTAACATAATTACTGAGAAAAAAGTTTGAAAAATGTTCATCTACAATATTTTAACAGCCGACACAAAGTGGCACAAAAGCCGCTAACATGAGTTTAGGGTAGTAAATTTGTACAGGCTGCATCAATGACCAATGTAAAAGTAAAAAAATATATACTTTGATAATGTTTGTCAAAATACGTTTTGTAACAAAAAATTATTCAAATATCTCAAATATGGAAAAAGTTATTGCCAAATTAGAGCAAAACAATGGAAAACGTGGCAGGAAATTACGGAGCCCTGGAAGTGACATCAGACAAAAAAAAATTTGAGATGAAAAAATTTTTTTTTTTTGAAGAAATATAAAAATGTATAAAAAAAAATTTTTTTTTTTTACACTACAAATTATCTCGGGGGAACGTGATAATTATCTCGGGGTAAAACATTTTTGGAAAAAAAAAAATATTTTTTTTAAGAAATATAAAAAATATTTTTTTTTATTTTAATTTTTTTTTTACACCACAAATTATGTCGGGGAACGTGATAATTATCTCGGGGGAACGTGATAATTATCTCGGGGGAATGTGATAATTATCTCGGGGGAACGTGATAATTATGTCAGGGGAATGTGATAATTATGTCGGGGGAATGTGATAATTATCTCGGGGAATGTGATAATTATCTCGGGGAACGTGATAATTATCTCGGGGTAAAATTTTTGGAAAATTTTTTTTTTTTAAAGAAATATAAAAATATTTTATATTTTTATATAAAATATTTATATTTTATATAAAATATATTAATATTATATATTAATATTATAATTAATATAATATTAATTATATTAATTAAATATTAAATATAATTAATATTTAATATTATAATATTAATTATAATATTTATAATATTATAATTCCCCCGAGATAATTATCACGTTCCCCCGAGATAAGTGATCACGTTTCCCCCGAGATAATTATCACAGTCCCCGAGATAATTATCACATTCCCCCGACATAATTATCACGTTCCCCCGAGATAATTATCACATTCCCCCGAAGATATTATCACATTCCCCGAGATAATTATTACGTTCCCCCGATATAATTTGTGGTGTAAAAAAATAAAATAAAAAAAATAAAAAAATGTTTTTTATATTTCTTAAAAAAAAAAAATTTTCCAAATTTTTTTACCCCAAAATAATTATCACGTTCCCCCGATATGATCACGTCCCCGAGATAATAATGCATTCCCCGGTTTCCCCCGACATAATTATCACGTTCCCCCGAGATAATTATACACCCGGATTATCCGTTCCCCGAGATAATTATCACGTTCCCCCCGAGTAATGATCACGTTCCCCCGAGATAATTATCACATTCCCCGAGATAATTTTGTTCCCCGCATAATTTGTGGTGTAAAAATAAAATAAAAAAAATAATTTTTATATTTCTTAAAAAAATATATTTTTTTTCCAAAAAATTTTTACCCAAAATAATTATCACGTTCCCGAGATAATGATCACGTTCCCCCGAGATAATTATCAACATTCCCGCCGAGATAATTATCACATTCCCCGACATAATTATCACGTTCCCCGAGATAATTATCACATTCCCCCGAGATAATTATACGTTCCCCCGAGATATATCACGTTCCCCCGAGATAATTATCACATTCCCCCGAGATAATTATTACGTTCCCCCGACATAATTTGTGGTGTAAAAAAAAATAAAATAAATTAAAAAAATTAAAAAAATATTTTTTATATTTCTTAAAAAATATTTTTTTTTTTCCAACATTTTTTTACCCCAAGATAATTATCACGTTCCCCCGAGATAATTATCACATTCCCCCGAGATATTATCACGTTCCCCCGAGATAATTATCACGTTCCCCGAGATAATTATCACGTTCCCCCGACATAATTTGTGGTGTAAAAAAAAAAAAAAAAAATTTTAAATTTTTTTTTTATATTTCTTAAAAATATTTTTTTTTTTCCAAAAATTTTTACCCCAAGATAATTATCACGTTCCCCCGAGATAATTATCACATTCCCCCGAGATAATTATCACATTCCCCCGACATAATTATCACGTTCCCCCCGAGATAATTATCACATTCCCCCGAGATAATTATCACGTTCCCCGAGATAATTATAGTTCCCCCGGGATAATTATCTACGTTCCAAGTACCAGCCACGAATAATTTGTGGTGTAAAAAAAAAGAAAAAAAATTACCAATAAAATATTTTTTTAATATTTCTTAAAAAAAATATTTTTTTTCCCCAAAAATTTACCCCGAGATAATTTATCACGTTCCCTATGGGAGCCCGTTTAGGGAAAACACATTACAAATGTGAAAAAACACAACAATGTGTCACATATGGCGCACTTGTATTGATCGTGTTTGAAACAAAACAATTAAATCCCTGTAACACAATAATGGGCTGTCTTTCTGCCTTCAAATTAAAAATGCATTATTTATTTTTTATTTCGGGAAAATCTTGAAAAATGCTGGTGCCTGGGTTTTCACATCAAAAAATTGAACTTTTATTTTTTTTTTTTCAAAAGTTCACTCAGGTACTTTATTTTTCATTGATTCATTAATGTATTTAGTTGTTTTTTTTTTACATTGGAAAAATCATATATATATTTTAAAAAAAAGAGGATGGGTGCAGCGGAAGTTGATTTGTTTGTGACCAGGAGGTACCTGCTGTTGCCGGTGTTCCGGTTCTCGCCGTGACCATGTCACGATGTGATGTTTTACAAATTTTGCGGCGACGCACGGGCACAATGGATATTTCATACAAAAGTATTGTAGCTAGCTGTGCGCCCCGATGCGACAATAGCTGGTTTGTGGACCTGCCTTGTCCTCCTCCCTGATAAGCGGACAGAACAGGAAGGGATTGCTACGAAAATTGTGTATAAATGTTCATGGACTTAGATGTACTGACATGAGAATACAAGAGGGTAATGAAAGGCTTCCGTCTACATGATGAGTGCATTGGCGTCCGTTTTTACACTACAGCCAATGAATATAATTAAATAGAATAATGCACTTCTCTCAAAACCAAGTCGTCGGAACTACTCCACGTGTGTTTGAAAAAGGTGTTGTGCTTCAGGACACTTGCGGCTAAACCCCTACAACTACTACAGGCACACAGCGCAATGTTGTCTTAAATGCTTGTAATTTATCAGAATATTCTGTACCCATCAAAGCAAGTCATTCCAATTCCATCGGCATGTCAAAATTTGTGACAGTCACCAGATTGAGCGTGATGTTTATTAATTGACGATCGAGGCTGCGTCCTTTCCTCGTCCTGTTACATGCATATATGCTGCCGCCTGCATCGCTTGGTTGATCACTGTGTATGCAGCAGTTCGGCTGGTCCGGTAGGGGATTTTACGATCTATAAAGCCACAAATAGCATAATTTTATAATCAACATGGTTGGGCCTATGCAACCATTTGACACGGCGTGTCGCTGTTGCGATATTTCGACGGAGCAGAGCTCGAAAAGTTTATTGCGGCAATAAATGCAGGAGCTGCAACTTTACGGCCTATTTCAGGATTCTCCTCTTAATAGGTTTGATTTTGTTGATGATGCTTGTATGGGGCTGCTTGTTAAAAAGTCATCTGCACAAATAAGCTAAATTCCATTAGGCCATACGTTTTGGTCAGTACAACAGCGACACATCACAATTCCGTCGACATGGTCACGGCGAGAACCGGAACACCGGCAACAGCAGGTACCTTCCGGTCACAACAATCAACTTCCGGCTGCACCCACCTCTTTTTTTTTTTTAATATATAACTATTTTTTTCCATGTAAAAAAAAAAAAACTAAATACATAATGAACAATGAAAAATAAAGACCTGAGGTGAACTTTTGAAAAAAAAAAAAAGTTCATTTTTGATGTGAAAAAACCAGACCAGCATTTTCAAGATTTTCGATGTAAATTAAAAAAAAAATGCATTTTTAATTTGAATGGCAGATTTAATGTACATTTGCTCTTCATTATTGTGTAGGCAGTGTATTTTAATGTGTTTCAAACACAATCAATGTACAGTGCGCCATTTAATGTGTAAACCTATGGTTTTTGTTGTGTTTTTTCACATTTGTAATGTGTTTTTTCCTAAACGGCCTCCCATAGATATTTAATTGATCACATTCCCCCACATTTACGTTCCCCGAGATAATTATCACATTCCCCCGAGATAATTATCACATTCCCCCGCATAATTATCACGTCCCCGAGATAATTATCACGTTCCCCCGAGATAATTATCACGTTCCCCGAATAATTATACGTTCCCCAGATAATTATTAGGTTCCCCGACATAATTTGTGGTGTAAAAAAAAAAAAAAAAAAAAAATTAAAAATTTTTTTTTTTATATTCTTAAAAAAAACATTTTTTTTTCCAAAATTTTTTTACCCAAGATAATTATCCGTTCCCCCGAGATAATTATCACATCCCCCCGAGATAATTATCACATTCCCCGACATAATTATCACGTTCCCCCGAGATAATGATCACGTTCCCCCGAGATAATTATCACATTCCCCCGAGATAATTATCACATTCCCCCGACATAATTATCACGTTCCCCGAGATAATTATCACATTCCCCCGAGATAATTATCACGTTCCCCTGAGATAATTATCACGTTCCCCCGAGATAATTATCACATTCCCCCGAGATAATTATTACGTTCCCCCGACATAATTTGTGGTGAAAAAAAATAAAAAATTAAAAAAAATATTTTTTTATATTTCTTAAAAAAAATTTTTTTTTTCCAAACATTTTTTTACCCCAAGATAATTATCACGTTCCCCCGAGATAATTATCACATTCCCCCGAGATAATTATCACATTCCCCCGACATAATTATCACGTTCCCCCGAGATAATTATCACATTCCCCGAGATAATTATCACGTTCCCCCGAGATAATTATCACGTTCCCCCGACATAATTTGTGGTGTAAAAAAAAAATAAAATAAAATAAAAAAAAAATATTTTTTATATTTCTTAAAATTTTTATTTTTTTTTTCCAAAAAATTTTACCCCGAGATAATTATCACGTTCCCCCGAGATAATTATCACGTTCCCCGAGATAGTTATCACATTCCCCCGAGATAATTATCACATTCCCCCGACATAATTATCACGTTCCCCCGAGATAATTATCACGTTCCCCCGACATAATTTGTGGTGTAAAAAAAAAAAAAAAAAAAAAAAATTTTTTATATTTCTTAAAAAAATATTTTTTTTTTTCCACAAATTTTTTACCCGAGATAATTATCACGTTCCCCCGAGATAATTATCACATTCCCCCGAGATAATTTCACATTCGAGTTTATCACATTCCCCCAACATAATATCACGTTCCCCGAGATTAATTTATCACATTCCCCCGAGATAATTATCACGTTCCCCCGAGATAATTATCACGTTCCCCCAGATAATATCACGTCCCCAATAATTATCACGTTCCCCCGAGATAATTATCACGTTCCCCCGAGATAATTATCACATTCCCCCGACATAATTATCACGTTCCCCGGAGATAATTATCACATTCCCCCGAGATAATTATCACGTTCCCCCGACATAATTTGTGGTGTAAAAAAAAAAAAAAAAAAAAAAAATTTTTTAATATTTCTTTAAAAATATATTTTTTTTCCCAAAATGTTTTACCCCGAGATAATTATCACGTTCCCCCGAGATAATTATCACGTTCCCCCGAGATAATTTGTAGTGTAAAAAAAAAAAAAATAAATTTTTATACATTTTTATATTTCTTCAAAAAAAAAATTTTTCATCTCAATTTTTTTTTTTGTCTGATGTCACTTCCAGGGCTCCGTAGGAAATGCCCCAACAGGACACAGGGTTAACTGTCATATAAAATCCTATTGCCAAATTAGGATCCAGTTTAGCAGAGAGTGTAAGGACCACAGGCCGCTCACTGCAAAGTCAGATCAGAGATGAGCGTGAGGCGGGCGAGGAGAGCGAGACAGCAGCACTCCAATGCACACATTTACCAATATAAAGGATTTAATTGATCCGAAACTGTCACATTGGCTGCAGAGAAGTTGCAGAGTTATGCAGTAGTTGAAGGAAATGTAGCTTATTGGAACAGTTGCTACAGCTGCAGGATTCTTGAAGGGTCTGAATGAATGAAAGTTTGCTCTGCGCTCTGTTTGTGAAATGCTTTCTAAATTTGGACTGAGCTGTTTACGTGGAGCATGCAAAAAGGAAACACGAGACTTATTACGACGACCACCGCTGATGCTCTCTTCTTTCAGCAGGAGGTAAACGCTGCACAGTGGCACTGACACACGTTCTTTCTCACTTTTTTAGTGTAACAAATGCAGCGGCTCATATCTGCTGCTTGTATTGAGAAACCGCGCTCTGGCCCACATCCTCCCAGCATGCTGGCCTATCACTACTGCAAATACTACTGTATTTGTGTGAGATCAAAGCCTCACTTGCACCAAGACAGTCCTTGCAACAGCCCAGGCAGAAGATCGGGCCCAGTGTCTTTAAATCTGTCAGGGGCCACACCACGCTCCTAAACAATGATATAGTTGTTTAATAGTGAATTAAAATGTGTAATGTTAACAAATAATATAACATTCAAATAAACGGCACACTACAACACTACCGTTCAAAGTTTGGGGTCCCCAAACAAATATTATGTTTTCCATGACATCTTGTAGGGAATAGCCTTTGTTTCTCAGAACAAGAAAGTTCAGAAGGAAGTTTCCTTTTCTGGCCATTTGGAGATACTCCATAGCGGCACAAGGGTTTTCTAACACGATTATCTAACACAATGCACCTTTACAGGGTTTCTGTGGGGCATTTAAAGCATTAAAATCTATTAACTATATTGTGCCAAAATCAAGGCCTTATATGTCATTAAAAGGCATTCAATTGGATTCAAACTGGGATTAAATCAAAATCTATTGGAAAATGATGACATTGTTCTTACTGTGTAAGTTCATTGATAATACCAAAATGATGGTCTAAAACAGGGGTGGGACACATGTTAAAACTCCACTAAACACATTCGTTTCAGCACATTGACGGCTGATCTGTGGCCCTCTACACCGTCTACACTTAAATATGCGGCCCTCGATGAAAACATGTGGACACTCCTGGTCTAAAACATATTCAGTTGAAGTTTTGGCTGAAATTGATTTATTTTGTTGGAAAAATTGCCCGTTTTGTCCAATTCTCTTTCCTCTGTTTGATGAAGTGCTTCCAAATCTTAAGAAATGAAACGTGCGTTTTGTTTTTTGTGTTTTTGATACATTTTCAGGAACACTTTGGATTGATGTGATGGATTCGGGAAACAAGCCAAAAAAAATACTGGAACACTCATTTAACACCATTATATCATCTTTAATCTTTTCCAGATCCTCCAAAATAGTGCCCGGATCCTTTGCCTGAAAAACTAAACAATGTCTAGACTTTAGTTCTGATTAATTTAATGTTATCCTGATTGAAAAAACTGTGCTTGTCTGTCTCAAATTTTAAGTGACCCCAAACTCTTTGCCGAACAAATATTTGTAAAGACATATTACTGTTTGGATGACGAAGGAACTGCAGAAACACTGATGAGGAAGTAAGACATTAGAGCGATAAAGAAGTTTATGCGTGAACACAATTTTATCTGAAATTAGTTTGCCTTTTTTTTTGCTTTTTGTTTAACACAAAGTCTAAAGTAAAAGCTATTTTTGTTTGTTTTTTGTCGTTGGATGTTTGGCCGCACAGTAGTTCTTCCTGTAACTGCATAAAAAACATGTATAACACGGAGGCTATAGAGGCACACAGTATTGGCTTTGAAATATTTGCTACTGTTTAGATATTAAGTTAAAAAAAGAAGAAGAATGATACAAAAGAAAAATGTCTTACCTTGGACCTTTATATGAGGAGGATCACTAACAACAGTCGCCTTAAACTGATAATTCTCTATTCTGAGGTAATACCTGTCAGAATGACTTGAGTTGATATTAGAAAACAGGGTGGTGCAGTTTTTCACACGCAGATCCCGATCATTGTCATTGGAGATTTACTGGGACTGTCACTGTTATACAACACATATTTGTCATCTCCAGCTCTATTTAAAAAGGGCTCAGTCTTGCTCCATATGGCTTTAACAGGTTTAGTCGGGTCAAATTGGTGACGTAACGAAGGGGCAATAGTGAAAGTGCAGGGGATCTGTAAACAGGACCCGCTGAGAGCCTCCAGGTTTGGCGTAGAGACGGTCAGATAATATGCCCATGCACCAACAGCACCTGCAAATACAACTATGAATCAGTGACATGAACTTTAAAAAAAATAACTAATCAATGAAATATTCTGTGCTATTGTTCAAAAGTGGGAAGAGTTGCAAAACATTAAGAGTAACGTTACTTTAAGCTTAATGTACACACGTTTTAGGAAGCTGGGAAGTCCCCTTGAGATAAAACCTATTTTCTGACGTTAGTAAAAGTATTTTCTCAACCGACAGATGCAAAGTATTTGTTGAAAATATTACCCGAGTTGTGAACGTTGTGCGTAAAAGCTATATCGGTATCAGACAGACAATACAGATGGAAAGATGATATGCAAAAATTCTGATTATTCCAAATCTAAAAATAAACGCCTTTTTTCAAACTCTAAACATGAAGATTTTTCAACTTACAAGGAGAGTTCTCTGTTCTCTGATAGTATAACTTCAACATGCCATAAAAAAAATACTCTTGAAGGTGCTGTGTAATTGGTTTTAAGTGAAATGTTTCTAGCGCAGAGCTTACCTGAACACAGCAGTAGGATCAAAAGAACATGTATAGCTGCCATGGCAAAACAGTGGCTCCGTCAAACACCCGTTTCAGACTAGTCGTGTAAGACTTCTGCAGCGCTTACTGGCAAAGCAACTTCCTCTTTAAGTCCAGCGCCGGCTTTGAGAAAATGAGGGGGATAAAAGCGGAATAAATGGCCAAGTGGGGGATGGCATGTTGTGCTACATGTTGTAAAAACCAACATGTAGCACCTCTTTAGCACCTCTTTTTCCACATTATGTTACTGTAACTTAATGAGTCAGCTTTAACCCCTTAACCCCCACCTTAACAGAGCCAGGGTAACGCCCCATTTGAAAGATAAGACCTGCAAAACTCATCTAAGCTTCTTCCTTGTTTTTGTCATCACATTTTAGTCGTTTTTGTTGCAGCTTTTGTCTTATTTGCTTTTTTTGTGGCATTATTGTCGCGTTTTTGTCAGGTTTTCAATAATATTTTGTAGCGTTATGGCCACATTTTGTTATTTTTATGGAGTAATGCAGCGAGGCCATTTGACCAGGCACCCCCCAAAGGAATTTTTCCTATGTAATATAGATAAGGGTCATGTGATTCTACGGGACGTATCGTGCGGCAGTGACTGACTTGACTGACCAGAGCTGCATCATGGCGACCGCTAAGAAAAGGAAGGTGGATCTTGAATGCTGCATGTTCCAGGAGAAATGGACAAATGATTTCTTCATTCAGGGGCTGGCAGAGATGAAGAAGACAAATGTCGAGCGCCATTACACCTCGAAACAAATCCGTTTGGATCTTCGTCGGAGTTTGCGTGCCCACAAAGCAGCTTTCACAAGATTGGAAAACCAGCTTTGAGTAGCATCATCATCATCACTGCCAGCTGACATCAGACGACAAAGATAAACTGTGGCCAAAGTGTGTCAAAGAAAATCAACTAAAACGTGATGAAAACACAACCAAAAAGGTCGAGAACGTGACAATCATAACGAAGAAGACGCTTATCAGTTTCGTAGGTCTTTGCTTTCAAATAAGGAGTTATTCTGGCCTATAGGCCGTCAGCTCCAGTCGAGAAGCTTTTAGACTTGGGTAAAGCCGAACTGGAGAAAATGCACTCGGTAAGAGGTTAATTCCTTCTTTTTTTTGTGAACCTTTGCGAGTCTTTTTCTCTTTGGGCACCATGACTGATGTGTAAAACAATCTACATTTAGGTACATATTGTGACATGTCCAAAGGTTGTCCGTGTCGTTCAAACAATATGAATAAAGTCTCCTTCTCTCTTGATCTCATATTGGACTTTTCATTTGATTTTGATTTATTATAAATATTTGCTCATCTGGATTAAAATGCTTCCTGAACAAACTGTTGCTATTTTACGCCATCAGTCTCTCACCTCTTTTAGTTCAGGCCATGACATTTTCACTATAATTGACCAAAGAAATCATACATTTCATAGTGTCGTCAAATTTTACACAATTTTGTTTACAGCCACACACATACACTGTTTTTGAATAGAGTCATGTTTCTTGGTTAATTGTGTGATGTCATAACACAGCAAGAACAATGTAACAAAACATGTAATTGTGAAAAGTGTACAGTGTGAGTTTCTTAGTGGTGACATATCAGGGTTTATCCTCTTCAGCCCCACCTGAACCGAGCACATTTTCTCCCATTTGGCTTTACCCAATTCTAAAAGCTTCTTGAAAAACAGTGTCAAAATAGCGACAACCAGACAAAAACAAGGATGAAAATGCAACAAAAGAGCGACAAAAACGTGACGAAAAATAATGAAAAAGTGACAAAAAAATTGATGTCAAAAACGCAACAAAAAAGAACCAAAAAAGAGCAACAGAAAAGTGATAAAAAAGTGACAAAAAGAGATGAAATGTGGCAAAAATGTAATAAAAACCCAACAAAAAGCAATGTAAAAAGAAAAAAAAAAAAAAAGATCCATTTAGATTGTTTTGTAAGTCTTAGCTTAGCTTTAGAAAATGCACTCAGTTAACAGGTTATACAGGCAGAATGCAATTTTGAATGCCCACAATGCTATATGTTAATGCCACAAATGCAGAAAGATTTCAGCGCATATTTAATTTCTTCACATTTGCAAACATTTCATCAAACAGAGGAAAGAATTGGACCAAATGGGCAACTTTTGAGCTAAAAAAGTGGTCAATTTCAGCCAAAACTATAACTGAATATGTTTCAGAGCATAATCCTGGTATTGAACGTGTACAGTCAAAATTGTTCAGAAATGTCATAGTTTTCCACTAAATGTATGTTTTTTATTTAATCAATTAAAGTAGAAGATGACAAGAGAAGAAAAAAGGACATTTTCTCAGTGAGCTTCACGATGTCGTCACCAGAAATAGTTCTGACGTCACAGACTGTTAAACCATTTCAGGGACGATGGAGCTCACTGAGAAAACACCAAGAATAAAGGGTGGTGATTTTTTATTCTAAATGGGATGATGTCTCAGATACACATGACTTCATAACATTCTGAGAGCTTATAGTTTAATAGTGTGTTAGAAAGAAGGTGAGTGTGATACGTCCTTCGTCTTTTCCAGAGGATGCCGATTATTATGTGGTGGAATGTCAAGTTTAAAGACAGAGTGATACTGAATTAAAGAGGACATATCATTGACATTTTACTTTATTGAGCTTTTAAGGCGAGACACGACAGGTGAAAACATTGGCTTTTGATCAGTAATGGCAACGTGTAAATACTGTATGTCGTTTCTGTGTTCCACATGGTTTTACTGGATGCTTTTGTACATCTTTGCTGTGTTTTTGTAAGGTTCCGCTGATTTTGTTTTACTGCAGAGAGTCCGTACTAGCCATGAAGGACCCAGCTGTTTAGAAGTAAACAAACAGCTAACGTTAGCTTATGAGCTAAAGACATTTGAGGCCTACACATTTTCTTCTTCTGAAACATTGAAGAGGCACCAAGAGCCCCCACATCTGTAGCACAGTGGAGGCGCTACAGGAAACAAACAAGGAGAAGATGGTTAAAAAAACTAAAAAAAACTGTTGCTGCGCAGGAGGAAGAGGAAGGAGGAGATGCTGACAGCCCAGGGGCCTCATTTATCAAGCTTGCTGCGCACAAAATGAGGCCAAAACTTTGCGTAGCCGCTCCTCTGCGCAAAAGATGGTATTTATAGAAAACAAACTGAACGTGAAACATTGCGCTCCTCCACGCAAACTATATAGCTCCCGTACGAGGTACGCACTTTTCAGAAACACTGCTGAGAGACGGGGAGAGGGGAGGGAAGCAGCGAGGGGAGGACAGTTTGAGGAAGTCATGTTTGGTCACTTTTCAAATTGTTCATTTGAACTTTATTTTCATCAGAAATGACAAAGATTAGAATGAAATGAGCAACTTAACACCATATTTGTGAAAAACGACTTGTTGCATCTACGTGCACGCTCGTGAACGCTCGTATGTGCACTGATGCTGAAGCCTTTTAAACGGGAAGCAGGAATGATCCCGCTGTGCTGTGCTTTAACTGACTCATCTCTGGACATAAGTCTGACCAACTGGGTTTAGGTCCAAAGCTCGGGTCACATGACCTTCAGACACGAGGCCGTCTTAACGCAGTGCACACCGGCACCACTGCCCTCTCCCTCCTCCACGGACGCTGACCTCTCCTCACTCACACTGACCTCTCCTCACTCACACTGACCTCTCCTCACTCACACTGACCTCTCCTCACTCACACTGACCTCTCCTCACTCGGGACACTGACCTCTCCTCACTCGGACAGTGACCTCTCCTCACTCACACTGACCTCTCCTCACTCACACTGACCTCTCCTCACTCGACAGTGACCTCTCCTCACTCACACTGACCTCTCCTCACTCGGACAGTGACCTCTCCTCACTCACACTGACCTCTCCTCACTCGGACAGTGACCTCTCCTCACTCACACTGACCTCTCCTCACACTGATCTCTCGGACAGTGACCTCCTCACTCCACTCTCTCTCCTCGGACAGTGACCTCTCCTCACTCACACTGACCTCTCCTCACTCGACACTGACCTCTCCTCACTCACACTGACCTCTCCTCACTCGGACACTGACCTCTCCTCACTCACACTGACTCTCCTCACTCACACTGACCTCTCCTCACTCGGACAGTGACCTCTCCTCACTCACACTGACCTCTCCTCACTCGGACACTGACCTCTCCTCACTCACACTGACCTCTCCTCACTCACACTGACCTCTCCTCACTCGGACACTGACCTCTCCTCACTCACACTGACCTCTCCTCACTCACACTGACCTCTCCTCACTCGGACACTGACCTCTCCTCACTCACACTGACCTCTCCTCACTCACACTGACCTCTCCTCACTCGGACACTGACCTCTCCTCACTCACACTGACCTCTCCTCACTCACACTGACCTCTCCTCACTCGGACACTGACCTCTCCTCACTCACACTGACCTCTCCTCACTCGACACTGACCTCTCCTCACTCACACTGACCTCTCCTCACTCGGACACTGACCTCTCCTCACTCACACTGACTCACACTGACCTCTCCTCACTCAGGACCTGACCTCTCCTCACTCACACTGACCTCTCCTCACTCACACTGACCTCTCCTCACTCACACTGACCTCTCCTCACTCACACTGACCTTCCTCACTCACACTGACCTCTCCTCACCTCTCCTCCCACACTGACCTCTCCTCACTCACACCACCCGGACAGACAGCTCTGCTTCTGCGTGCTCAATGGTTTGTATGAATGAAATGCCCCACAGTTTGATCGTGTTTTTATTGGCAAACCTAAACCTTCCCATTGGCAAATACAGCCGACACTTAAGGCTCTTCTTTATGTTCTAAACATGTGTTTTGAAAAGTTTTATTGATGGAATAAACAGAAAGATGCCAATACGTGTGATCAGAGAAGCAGATCTCACTCTTCATTAAACTCCTCGAGCCCGTGTCGTCTCTGCACGAGCTGCAGCGTCAGCCCCTCCCTCTCTGTCTCTCGCCTTCAGTTAAACCCACTCATTACCGCCTCATGTTTAGGGAAATCTCATTCATAAGTCACTCTGCATTGCCTTTTATGGTCAAATGGAGGCGGGCAGAGGGCGTGTCGTGATGTCCGCAGCTTTCTGCTGCACGTGTGATCAGCGAAGGAAAGATTGCGCTCAGGTGTGCGTACCCGCGCATACGCTGGGTTTTATAAATCGGAAAAAAACTTTGCGTACAAAAATATTTGTGCTTTTGCTACGCACTTTCAAAGTCAGAGTCTCACGCACAGTTTGATAAATGAGGCCCCAGGTCTGTTTCTCAATTCTCAGAGTGCAGACTCCATACTGAACTCCTGGGTATGGACTGTGGGTGCAGACTCGGAGAACGGACTTGAGGAGTTCACGAGTGTGGACTCGGCTTTTTCAGCGTTTGGAACGAGTGAACTCGATGACATCACAGGAAGTAGCTCATGAACATTAAACAACCTCATATGAAATTAAAAGGCTGAGACACTGCAGGAAAGTGGAAAGATGTTTTTAAAAATTACAAACTTTTTGCAGTAAACACAAATAAATGTTTACATTTTAGTCAATTTCACATTATTTATACAATTACAGCCTACATAAATAAGGCGTTATGTGTAAATTAATTACAAATATCTATCTGATGTGCAAACTGAAACAATAATAATAATTTTAAAAAAAGTCAAATATTATTTAATAATTTGTTTGGGGGTTGCTTTAAAATATGAAACTGTTTTGGAAGTTCCCATATATGCCTTCTCCGGGTCTATCTAAAAGGGCAGAGTCTTGCTCCATATGGCTTTAACAGGTTCAGTCGGGTCAAATAGGAGACGAATCTTAGGGTCAATAGTGAAAGTGCAGGGGATCTGTGAACAGGACCCGCTCAGAGCCTCCAGGTTTGGCGTAGAGACGATCAGAGCACGAGAATATGGACATGCACCAACAGCACCTGCAAATACAACTATGAATCAGCTACGAAGACATTACAATAACTAAACAATCAATATTCTGCATTATTGGTTAGCATTAAGATATTTTCAGATATGCAAATGAAGAAAAGCAGCGCCTACCTGAACACAGCAGTAAAGTGAGGAAATTGAGGGTTGCCGTATTCACCCATGCAGCTGCCATTGCTTTGAAATGACAAAAGAAAAACAATAATGCTGGATGCGCGGACAAGTTGCATTAAACGTATGAGCTGAACTGCAGTCTTCTCAGCTAAAGAGAGTGTTGCAAAAACTTCTGGTGTTTTCCACATAAACCACACATGCACGTTAGATTCTGAGAAATAACAATGTGGGCGACAAACTTCCCTCCAACTGTGTTAACTGAGTGAGCCATTTTTTGCAGGCGTCGTGGGAGCAGTTCTACAAGACAGTGAAGGGCTTTTAAAGCGTGTAAAATCTTAATATAAATCTGTCGAGACGGCCGCGGCCCTAAGTGGGCTTTGGTCATGGTGTTATGGAAATATGAGAAATGTTTTGATTTAAATAAAATATGCTTTGCAGGATTTACATATGTCATATAACATCAATGTTATACTGCTTGTTGAGTACATTATAGGCCTATGGGAAACCGTAGCAGCCACTTATAAGTACTCATAGAATAGTAGCTTTTATTTTTATTATCCAAGTTATTTTCATATGCTTTGTGTTTACATGTTATATGTTATAAGAAATAATATGTGGATGCTAAAGTACATTATAGACATATGAAAATCATAGTCATTTATAAGTACTGTAGCGGACAGTAGGGGGCTCCCTTCTCAAACATGGATTTGCCGCTTCCTGCCTAATGGAGGAAGTGGCCTCTCCTTTAAATCTCCCCCGCGCCTGGTGATCAGTCTCTACTGCTGCTGGCTGGTGACAGGTGTGTTTTAACCTCCTCGCTTTTAGCATTTTTTAAACATTTGTTAATTTATTCCTCTGGTTTTAGAGCTATTTTAGAACTCCGGTGGCGGCTATTTTCCCCCGTTTTTATTGCAATTTTAAGGTGGGACAAGCGTTTTAGTACTTTGTTTACATGTATTGCATTTGGGTTTTAACGTTTGTTTCCATTTTAATTGCAGATTTTAGCCTGCTACTGTTTGTTTTAGAGTTCGTTTTATGGGTTTCCTTTATGTAATGGCCGAAGGGGCAGATTTACTAAATGACCCACAAAGTTACTTCCGAACAACGCCACCCTGGAATAGAATAGTGCCAGGGACACTTAAGACACATAAGGCTCGCGCAGATAAGGGATGGAGTGGACCAGTAGACCAAAATATAGAAAATGTACAAAGTTTATTTTATAAATATAAAAGAGTAAAGGCAAAAAGGTACATTTAACACATTTGATACAATTAAATAGACTGCTCATTGAAGCTCATTAAAAATACCCACTGGACACAATAATTATTGCACATAAATCCTCAATACAGCATCCAAAATGTTCATGTGCCAAAGGCCCTACCCGATGGTGCGCGCGGGTCTACCGCGACAATTGCGCCACAGTCTTTTGCGGCCACTGTCCGGCCCAACAGCGGGGCCGGTGAACAGGACCCGTGGGTCCAGCAACCAGTCCTTTTATGGTCGTTGTCGTTGTAGTTGTAAAACTAAATGGAAAAACATGGAAGGACAACGCAAATGGGCACGTAGATTTCGACGGGGAGGAGGAAAGGGGAGGGAGGAGAAGAGACCCGCGAGGTTCCCAGTCCAACGCGTAAGCAGTGCGCCACGCACACAGATGGCAATCGACAAAAAGAGATGGCTGTATCCTGAATGCCACGCAGAGGTTTCTTTTGAACGAGGCACCGCACGAGAGGGGAATTACCCTGCTTTAGCTCGTGCGTAAAAGCCACTTGACACCACGTACGGAGCTTTTGACTATGCAGAGCATGTAGCACGGGCCGCAGATGTAAAAGGTGGAGCGGAGCCTTGTGCGCGCGCGATGCGCCACAGCAACGCAGGAGGTAGTCAAATGCACTCTGGATCCCAGTATCAGAGAAAGGATGTTATTTGTATCTAAAAAAACGTGCTACTAATGATTGTGGGACAAGGCTCCACTCCTCGTGCTCCGTGCTCAGCTCCAAAACGGCGGGTGACGTCAGAGGCGACCAAAAAGGGGCGGCAGGTGGGAATCCCTCCTTTTAAAGGGTTCAGGTGGCACGCAATAGGCTGCCGGTGGATGTGAGGGCCTACCGCCACATTCGCGTAAGCCTCACAGCCCCTTTCCGTCTTCTGTATGTTGTGTAACGTTACTGTGTGAATGTTCATCGTCGGGACGCCGATGCAGTTTGGGGGGTACATGTGGCAATACCAGTTTTTAGTAACTGTATTTTAAATAATCGTATTAAATATAAGCTTTTTAAATATTGAAACTGTCAGCAGATGGCGCCACCGCTCTAATAGAGTTTAGTATAAAAGCGACCCTGGGTCACACACACTTCCTCTGTCTCCTCACTGGCGTCTTCCGGCCTGGTTGGGCTGAGCCCAGGTTGTGTGTGCTGTTCCATGGGTCCAGGTAGCTATTTGTTCGTTCGTTCATTCTTAATATTGGTGTAGCTGCTAACGCAGGTCTAATTTTAGCGTCACGGGTGGTTGAGAGCCTCAACGCGCACCACTCCATGGCGTCCATTGCTCGCTCTCGGTGCATGGTGGCTCGGGGTCTGCTGGGCCCTCCTGTGACGGAACTCGGGGGCTATAGAAGCACCGAGCGCCGAGAAGGGCTAGATGTGGGCGTGCGACGGTAGGATTGGCCTTGCCTGTTGGTTAGCCTTTATTTTGTAACTGCTCCTCAGCTAACCTTTATTTACATTCAGGTGGATCTAACTGCTGCTGTCTTATTTCTTCTTGTCTTGCTTTCCCCTTGTTTTGTTTCCTTTTGTTGACCTGCCTCTCGGGCATTTTGTGAGCCCAACTGAACGTAACGTAAAATAATGTTCTGTGTAAAGAAAATATGAAATCCGAACAGAAAGATAAAACAAAAGTAAGACATTGAAATAAACCTAAAGTGAATGTACAAGGAACATGATGCCTCTGTCCTTATGGGTCGAACCTGTGTGCCTTAAAGCACATTTATTTCCAGTCATACTGGATGGCGTTGTCAGGCTTTTATTTATTTTATTTATTTACTATACCACTCGTCATGTCACATTTAGATTTGCAACGTTTAGAAACCCTTAAGATTTTAGCTCTGCACCAATTAGTATAGCAGTCCCTGGGTCTTTTAGTTTAGATTTGTTTTTCCCTTGGATGTGCTTGGGAGGGGTTTGGCCCGTGTTTCCGTTTGCACCTGGGATTTTGTTATTTAGTGTGTGTGTGTGTATGTGGGTAGCACTTTCTGTTTTGTTTGGGTGGGCTCCCTCCTCCCAAGTCATTCTTGTTAGGTCTTTTTAATATTTATCTGTCTTTAGATTTGATTGGTTCTGGCCCAGGGGCTGCAAGGTTTAATTGGTCGTTTTTTACTTTTGGCCATTTTTAACTTGAATTTTAACCCTATAAATAAATATCATTCTTCTAACCTCTTTTATTGCTCCTGGTCTCTCAAATAAACTTTTAATTACATATTTTAAAAACACTGTCTCTGCCTATTTATTGTTACAAACTTATCTGTGTGTCCTTTGGTTTATCACTACTTTAGTTATTTTGGTTATTTTTAAGTACCTCAGGTCCCAAACGTGGCGTTGTCTGCAAGGATTTGTAACGGAGACATGTGTTTTTAACTGTGTAATTTATTGGTGCAGTAGCCCATAGGTTGTAGGCTTAGTAGTTAAAGACAAAACAGTAGCAGGCCCGGCGTTGGACCGTGGCCTGACTTCTACCTGAACCTACCTGTGACTACTTGTTTGAATCTGCTTCTCTCATCTCCATCTAAAGTAGACATGGACGCCGCGGAAGCGCAGGAATTGAGGATCTGGTGAAACAACTACAAACAGACAATGAACTTTTGCGACAGGAGCGAGCAGCTGCTCAGGAGGACCCTGGTGAGGGTACGTCCTCTCAGAACTCTATTGGTAACCCTACTCGACACTCCTCTGGCCATGGACACTCAACTACCGGTGAACGTATTCTTTATATTCCTCGTGAGCGTAAATGCCATTTTAGAGGGAGTACGAGCATTGGAATTAATGAATGGGTAGAGGAGGTACGGGCTAGTATGCGGGCTAGGTACCTTCACCACTTGACCAGGCTTATTCATTTATGACCATATCGAGGGAGAAGCAAAGGAGAAATTAGGTATAGGCCAAGAGCCGAGAGGGAAAATCCTGAAACTATTTTGAACATTTTACAGGAACTGTATGGGTGTTTCAAAATCATATGTTGCTCTTCAGGAGAATTTCCTTTCTAGAAAACAGCTGGAAGGTGAAACACTTCAAGAGTATTCCCACGCTTTATTGTGTTTAATGGAAAAGGTTACTAAAAGTGCCCCTGGTGTGTTTCAAAATTCCGCTAATCTGTTAAGAGACCAATTTGTTGAGCATGTACTTGATCCAGCTTTACGTAGGGAACTAAAGAGACTGTTCGGTTACATCCTGGTTACACTCTATTAGATGTGAGACGTGAAGCAATTAGGTGGGAGCAAGAGGGCCAACCTTCAGATCCTAGGGGGCGCAGTCAGTCCGTACCATCATTTGTGCAGTTCAGTGTTCTCAGGCTAGGGGGACTGGGAATTTCCCAGCCACATCTCGGGATGACTTGGCTGAGCTTAAAGAATTGTTGTTTAAACAACAGGAGCAGATAAACCTGCTGACACAAAATATGTTGCAGTTACAAAGTAACAGACCCCCTAGTTTTAATCGAGGTGGCCCACTTATTTGCAGACAATGTCAACGGCCTGGTCACATTGCCCAAAACTGTCGCCAGCCACAGCATAGCCAGAGCGCGGGGGCTCCCTTTCCTCAACGGGAGCAGGCCACATCAGCTAGTCAGCAGACGGAAAACTAATTCCTTCTGTGTTGCAGAGCCACATGGCAGAAGGGAATGACACTGGCTCCTCTGGCCCCAGTTTTAGAAGCAATGTTGCAGTCTCAAAACTCATTGGAACTTGTCCCACTGTAACAGTGAGTCTGGGTGGGGTGGAATTGGAATGTCTCCTTGACACAGGATCTATGGTAACAACTATCACTGAAAGCTTTTTTGCTAGTAACTTCAAGGAAAAGTTAAACTCCTGCCATGGCTTGAGCTTCACGCAGCTAATGGGTTGACATACCTTATGTTGGCTATTTGGAGGCAGATGTTGAGGTACTAGGCAAAGTTTACTAGGTCGCTGCGTTTAATTGTGCGAGATCCTCCTAACCATTTGCCCCAACCTAAGGTCCAGGCATTTGGGCATGAATGTAATAAGAGAATGTTACAATGAGCTTTTCCAGCAGCATGGCCCCTCACTGTTTGAACTCCCTTTGTGACAGGAGACGCTTCCCCCTGGTTTAATGCATTTCAGCACTGAGAGAGCCCAGGTAGAGGGAGACAGCCCTAAAATAGGCATGGTGAGAGTACGAGGTCGGAGGCCAGTGTGCATTCCTGCAGGTACAGTTAAGATTGTCCCAACTACATGTCCTCAAGGCAGGGTCCCTTGGAGTCTGGCCTTTTTGAACCGTTGACCAGTATGCGTTCTATTCCAGCAGGTGTGGTCATAGCCCCTGCTATGATCGCGGTACATCGAGGCACGGCGTACATCCCAGTGTTAAATGTAGGCACCACCGATGCCGTGCTACACCCACGCATCCCTGTAGGTATGTTGAGTCCAGCCGACATAGTGAGTCTACCAAGAGGTGTCACCGAGGTAGTGGGGTCCCCTAACGAGCAGGTGAGAGCCACCATTTCCTCTCAGATGGTTACAGAGAGTACCCAGCCTAGCCCTTTAGATGAGCTAGATCTGTCCGCTTTACCCCCAAATGAACAGGAAAAGGTGAGGTGTTTACTCAGGCAGTACAGTTCCGTGTTTTCCACTAGTGAAGGTGATTTGGGTTGTACAAACCTCATTTCTCATGAGATCCCATTCTCGATAATGCACCTGTCAGACAGAGGTTTAGGAGAGTATCTTGGCCATGTGATCTCTGCTGATGGAGTGTCCACGGACCCCAACAAAATCACCGCCGTAGCTGGCTGGCCTCGTCCTAACACTACAACGGAATTGAGATCTTTTTTAGGCTTTGCCAGCTACTATCGGCGGTTCGTCAAGGGCTTTGCAAAGATGGCAGGCCCTCTCCACCAGCTGATTGCAGAGGTGCAGAGAGCACAAGGGCGTTCCAAGCGGCAATTTTTGGCAGCCAGCTGGACAGGTGATTGCGAAAAGAGCTTTAATGACCTGAAAGCTACCTTGGTGAGTGCGCCTGTTCTTGCTTATGCAAACTTTCTCTGCCATTTATTTGGAAATTGATGCTAGCTTTAATGGACTCGGAGCCGTGCTCTCACAAGAGCATGAGGTAAGTGCGGCCAATAGCGTATGCCAGTCGAGGCCTCAGACCAACGAGAGAAACATGTCAAATTATAGCTCCATGAAATTAGAGTTCCTGGCATTAAAGTGGGCAATGACGGAGAAATTTCGTGACTACCTCCTGGGCCAACGATGCACAGTATGGACACACAATAACCCTCTTGGTCACTTGGAAACGGCAAAACTGGGGGCAGAACAGCAGAACAGCGGTGGGCAGCCCAACTAGCGTCGTTTGACTTTACCATAGTTACAGGTCAGGCAGACAAATGGTAATGCTGATGCTCTGTCGAGGTGGCCAGCGTCAGAGACACTGGAGCAATGCCTGCCTGGTACCGCCGTTCCACCAGCGCTTCAGAGACCTGTACCTCCTAACTCTGTCTTCCAGGTGACTCAAGCCGCTATCTCTGCCTTTCCATCCCATTCAGCAGAGGAGTTGATGGCCTTACAACAAGCTGACGAAGTACTAGGGACGTTTTTGACATTCTGGCGTAACCAGAGACGCCCAGACCGGACCGACAGAGCTAACCTCTCCCTCAGATGCTGAACTGTGTCGGCAGTGGGACCGGCTACAGGAGATGAACGGAGTGCTGTATCGCCACACACAGAGGTCGGATGGACTGTACCTGTACCAGCTGCTTCTACCAGCCTGTCTGAAAGAAGAGGTACTTCAGCAGCTGCACCATGGACATGGCCATCAAGGCCTGGAAAGAACTACGGATTTGGTAAGACAGAGATGCTATTGGCCTCTTATGCACAAGGACATTAAGGATGGGGCCAACGCTGTGGCGCTGTACTCTCGCTAAGGCCTCAGTGCCTCGCACTAAAGTTGCCATGGGTCACTTGCTAGCGTCCAGACCCAATGAAGTGTTAGCAATTGACTTTACCTTACTCGAACCTTCACAAGACGTACAGAGAATGTGCTCGTGATGACGGATGTGTTTTCTAAGTTTACACAGGCTGTTGCTACGAGGGACCAGCGAGCTTCGACGGTGGCTCGCATCTTGGTGCAGGAGTGGTTTTACAAGTTCGGTGTCCCAACACGGTAGCACAGCGGTTAGTGCTCGTGCTTCACAGCTAGAAGGTCCCAGGTTCGATTCCCACCTGGACGGGGCCTTTCTGTGTGGAGTTTGCATGTTCTCCCCGTGTCTGCGTAGGTTTCCTCCGGGTACTCCGGTTTCCCCTACCACTAAAAACATGTACAATAGGTTCCCCTCTGGGGCCAGGACTCCCTGAAAAAGAGATTCTTAATCTCAGTGGGACTTTCCTGGTTAAATAAAGGTCAAATAAATAAAATTCAGATCAGGGCAGGAACTTTGAAAGCGCTCTCATTCGCCAGCTCTGCAACATCTATGGCACCCAAAAGACACGTACCACCCCCTATCATCCTGAAGGAAATGGTCAGTGTGAACGCTTTAATAGGACGCTCCACGACCTGCTAAGAACTCTACCCCTTGAGAAGAAACAAAATTGGTCCAAATACCTCAGACAAGTCATATTCGCCTACAACACTACATCCATCAGTCCACCGGGGAGTCTCCTCATCTCCTTATGTTTGGGCAGGAACCGTATTCTCCCATCGACTTCCTCCTTGGCCGGGTTCCAGAGGCCAGTGAGGGTAGAGTGGAGGACTGGGTTCAGGAGCACCGGAAGAGACTACAGGTGGCGTTTTGATGGGGCACAACAACGGCTAAAAGTAGCAGCGGCCGCCGGAAAGAGCGGCATGATGCTGGGGTAAATCAACCGACCTACAAGAGCAACAGTTTGTATACCTCCAGGACCATAGCAGACGGGGCTGCTCGAAGATCCAGGACGTGTGGGGCCAGATATCCATGTGGTGGTGCAAGCCCCAAGTTCTGGTGGACCAGTCTATTCGGTGGCCCCCATGAGAGACCCTCAGAGGGTAAGAACTGTTCATCGTTGCATGTTGAAACCTGTGCCCGACCACCTCTGCCTCAGAGCCCAAACATGCAGTCTCCAGAGGTCTAGCGTGAGACGGAGGAGGAGGAGGAAGAGAGCAGTTTCTACGTGGTCACAGGCAAGCCCTTGGAGAGGCAACCACTTCCACTGTGCCCTCACAAGCAGGTACCCCCCTCCAGCTTAATAATCCACCTGTCTCTGAGCCCTCAGGAGGTTCCTCAAGCCAGCCTCCGCATCAGCTCCCAGAAGACCCCAGGAGGACAACCCGGGCCACAGTGGTCAGCACCCGAACTGGCACCATCTCCCTACCACGGCATCTCATAGGTCAGGTGGGGCTGCTACCTCCCGGGTCAGTGGTGCCAGTAGTATGGTGAGTGCTTACTTTAGGCCCTGGGACTAGCCATGGTATCACCGGGACGGCGATGACAAACTGGGGGCAGATTGTAGCGGACAGTAGGGGGCTCCCTTCTCAAACATGGATTTGCCGCTTCCTGCCTAATGGAGGAAGTGGCCTCTCCTTTAAATCTCCCCCGCGCCTGGTGATCAGTCTCTACTGCTGCTGGCTGGTGACAGGTGTGTTTTAACCTCCCTCGCTTTTAGCATTTTTTAAACATTTGTTAATTTATTCCTCTGGTTTTAGAGCTATTTTAGAACTCCGGTGGCGGCTATTTTCCCCCGTTTTTATTGCAATTTTAAGGTGGGACAAGCGTTTTAGTACTTTGTTTACATGTATTGCATTTGGTTTTTAACGTTTGTTTCCATTTTAATTGCAGATTTTAGCCTGCTACTGTTTTGTTTTAGAGTTCGTTTTATGGGTTTCCTTTAGATTTTGCAACGTTTAGAAACCCTTAAGATTTTAGCTCTGCACCAATTAGGTATAGCAGTCCCTGGTCTTTTAGTTTAGATTTGTTTTCCCTTGGATGTGCTTGGGAGGGGGTTTGGCCCGTGTTTTCCGTTTTGCACCTGGGATTTTTGTTATTTAGTGTGTGTGTGTGTGTATGTGGGTAGCACTTTCTGTTTTGTTTTGTTTGTTCCTCCCAAGTCATTCTTGTTAGGTTCTTTTTAATATTTATCTGTCTTTAGATTTTGATTGGTTCTGGCCAGGGGCTGCAAGGTTTTAATTGGTCGTTTTTTTACTTTTGGCTATTTTTAACTTGAATTTTAACCCTATAAATAAATATCATTCTTCTAACCTCTTTTATTGCTCCTGGTCTCTCAATAAACTTTTAATTACATATTTTAAAAACACTGTCTCTGCCTATTTATTGTTACAACTTATCTGTGTGTCCTTTGGTTTATCACTACTTTAGTTATTTTTGGTTATTTTTAAGTACCTCAGGTCACAGTACCTTGACAAAGTCAATTGTTGTGTGTGATAAATAATAATGTGTTGCAAACTTATATTATGCTAAAGCCAATGCTATGATTTTATAAAATACTTATAATTTTGTAACATGAGTAGAAGTTCATGACCTTAAACTCATATTGTTTGAACTTACAACCTTATGAAAGTTTGGTGTTGCATTGTAAGCCTTCAAAGGGGGAAGTGGTTTTGTAGTCTAGCGCTGGTGACAGGGGTTTCTTGACTTTCGCTCCTGGATCCAGACATACTGTCTGAAGACCGGTTAAAACCAGCTGAACAATTAATAAATATGTAAGCATTTCTTCGGAAATTAATGAATATGCAAAGTATTCCTAAGAATGGGAGGGCTTACAGGCGGTTCCTCCTTTGAACGGCATATAAGCTTGTGTTTGCTCTTGCATCGGGGTAGAATTTCTACTAGAGCACGCTACCAAGCACTCTAAGTATTCTACCCTCCTTTTCCTTTTGTACACTCAGCTGACCTTGTGGTGGCTAGTTGCAGGAGTATAACCAGTCCTTGTTGAGTATACGAATTGAGAGCATATGTTAGTGCTATTGAGACAATTCTGTCACATGCTAACTTTTATGCTTCTTTAGAATAGGCTCGTGACTAACAAGGCTGGTATATACTTGCTGTGGAAACAGCCAAACGCAAATAAAGTCCCCTGAAAACACATTTACTGTTGCCCAGTGCTCATTGTAGAGAAACTACCTCTCAATTCAGTGTATTTCAAGAATATCTGCCTGAAGACCTTTTCTGCTGGTGAGTATGTCACGGGCATGGGCAGACTGGTTTTAAGTTGTTTTTAGTGTGTTTTATTGTGCATGTTTTTAAGGTTGCTTTTATGCATGTTTTTACCACCCAAGCTTGTGCCCCTGGTAGCCCCGCCCAGGTGTTAATTGGTTAACTGGGCCACCTGCGACAAAAGGTTTATGAGAAGAGAGACTGAGGAGGACGAAAAAAGAAAGACAGAGGACAGAACGGAGGGAGGTGGTGCACGGAGAGGCGCAGGCACCATGGGCCAGGAATAAAGGAAAAGGGCGCGGAGGAAAGAGCACGGCATGGGCCGCCGTGGCAGCGGGGCCAGCGTGACTCCTCCACGGTGCAGAGAGAATGTGGCAGCCAGCGGACCCATCGGGGTAGCGAGACGCGGCGAGGAAAGCCAGCTGAGGCACACCGACAGTGGACGTGGCGGAGCCAGCAGGACCCACCGGCAGAGAGGCACGCACTGGACCTGCAGAAGTATAGCCTATCCCAGAGAGAAGCGCGGTCGTGGGCTGGTCTGGGCCTTCAACAGGGTTTTACCGCTTTTAGACTTTTTAGTGTTTTAGTCCTTCTTAATGTTTTACTGACTTTTATACCGGCATTTTAATAAATTGTATTTTATAATTTTAACCGCCTGTGTTTTTATTGATTGCACCAATACGAAGGCTCCCATTGCCATTTTAACCTGTGACAAGTAATCCGTCTTTCTTGCACTTTTCAAGTAAGGGAAGTCTTCCAGTCTTGTGAGGAAAAGATTTAAAGGTCTTAACATTAGGGAGTCCACTGGGGTCTTTCCCTTAGATTTCAAAAGTCTGTTGTTTTTTATCTGAGTAATTTCGTCACAATCCTAAAAGCAATGGGCCGTGAGTCTAGGCCCACTCAAATTGGTGCCCGCTATCTTTAGTTCTGGTAGATTTTAGTTCTCCCCAGCGTCAGTGGTTGGGAGGCACCTGTGGCTGTGACTGCACACTGTGACTGCTACACAAGTGTGTGGCACCCAAACAATTCAACTTTGGGTCAACAGTCCACAGTATATTTTGCCAGTAGTGCTGTGGAGCATCCAAGTGCTCTTTTGCAAACCAAAGTTGAACAGTTTGGGAGGAACACACAACATCATGTGTGGAGGAAAAATGGAACAGTAAATCAACATCAAAACCCTATCCTCACTGTTTTGTTTCCTCAGGGCCTGGACAACGTGCTATCATCAATAGAAAATTACTTCAAGATATTTTGCAGAAAAACCTGAGACATTCACAACAGTGTGTAATAAGTAAGTGAACCCTATTATTAAATAGCTGGCTGACCCTTCTTTTGCAGCAATAACTGCTTTTCTGTTGTAAATTAGACGCTCACAACGATCAGGATGAATCTTGGACCATTCCTCTTTACAAAACTGTGAGATTCCTGGGTTCACTTACTTATTCCTCCCTCTCCTGTGAATGTTTACATGTTATGGCCAATAAAAGTATGATCAAATGTAAATGTTTGGGTGGCATTAGTTTAAGCAGACACTGTTTAATCATTCTCATGATTTTGATGAAGATCAGATCACATTTTATGACCAATTTAGGCAGAAATGTGAGAAATTCCAAAGCGTTCACTTATATTTTACTCCCACTGTAGGTTTCATCATCTCCGACTGCTTTTTATCTATTTATTTTTAGTTGGTAAAAATACTTTCACCCCCAGCTCTTCTTTTTTTTTTTTTCTTTCTTTTCATTTTTTTTTTTTTTTTTCTATTTTATTCAGAAATAATAAACAGACAGTAAGACAGAAATAAACAACATAAAAGCAGCGTGAGGCGTGCATACGAGTTCAGAACTTTACAGGTTCATTGTACATTCCGTGTGAACGGTTTATATAAGCAGAGGCATAGAGGCTATACAGGTGATACAAAGAATTATCATTATTATCATCATCATTATAATAATAATATATAATAATAAATATATATATATATATACATACATATATATACATACATACGCTTTTTTTTTTTTTTTTTTTTTTTTCACATGCGCGTATAGATATGCACATAAATCAGGGTTGAGTACAGGAGTATGACCATGTGTGTACCCATAACACGATAAACAGCAGTTAGAGGCTCACCAGCCCCGACATACAGTAGGGGTGCATCCAAGCCCACAAGAGGGTCCACAAGGGAGCGCGGGCCGAGCGGGCACCCAGGCCCTCCGTGGAGCGCCTGCATGACCACTACGCCCGCACCATATCGACAGAGAAATACAGTGTTGTATGGATGAATAAGGTCACTTTACCCATAGGGTGTATTAAAATTCAAGTATATTAAAAGGTGATATTTAGTAATTTTATTGAGTCAATTGTTTTGGCAGCTTTTTGTTTGAAAGTGTACTTAGACAACCCAAATACTGATTGAGTTCCAATCTCAGCAGGTTGAAGCGAGGCTTACCGTCTCCGAATTTAGATCTATGTATGTGATTTTTGCCCATTAGTATAAATAAATTCACCATATATTCCAAGTTGCGATTCTGTGATTGAAGTAAGTTATTATGTCGCTACATAGAAAGTGTATTCTGAAGGATGTTTTCTGATATATTAGTAACTCGAGGTCAGTCCACATTTTGTTTGTGAATGAACATTCGAAAAAAAGATGAGTTAAGGATTCTTCGTATTGGTTACAAAAGGAACATTTTGTTTCCACATCTTTGAATTTGGCGATATGCAAATTTGTTGGATAGATTCTATGCAATATTTTCCAGTGTAGCTCTCTCACTTTGTTGTTAACACAGTATCTAACGGAATAAGCCAAGCTGTTTTCCACATTATACTGGAAAATATTGCATTCCACCGTGCTTTACAGGCTGGTATAGCTTTGTTTATTTTTTGTAGACAATTCCGGATATGCCTGTTGGAGCACTTATAGCTTTTTATATCTATACCATTAATAAATAATTGATCTGTAACTACATGCGGTGCCGTACTGCGATGTGACCTCATTAATTCTATCAAGCCACTGGAAATACTTTTCGTAACATGGTTGAAGTCCTTTGAGGTAACAGGAAAATTATGGTAATTCATAAAAGCTTCATATGTAAAGAGCTGCCCACTTCCATCAAATAAATCCTGCAGTAGTATATGGGTTCTCCAGTTTCACCCATAGTGGCTAACCTCTACATGGAGGAAATGGAGAAGGATACCTTGGCCTCATACCCAGTAACAAACCCAGCCACTGGCTCAGATATGTAGATGACACGTGGATCAAAATTAAAGAGAGGGAAGTGGCACCTTTTACAGATCACATCAATGCTGTGGACCCTAACATTAAATTTACTCGGGAGGACGCTAAGGAGAAACAACTTGCCTTTTAGATTGTAAAGTTATCATAGGGGAAACGGACAACTTCAGACAGAGGTTTACAGGAAGGCAACTCATACTGACCAGTATTTGATGTTTGACTCTAACCATCCACTCCAACACAAAATAGGGGTCATTAGGACACTCAGACATAGAGCTAAAGAGGTGCCTACCAGTGCAGAAGGAAAGACCAAAGAGGAGCAACATGTCCAGAGAGCCCTCTCAGACTGTGGCTATCCTAACTGGTCCTTCACTAGAGCACAAAGGGCAAGAAGACCCAAAGAGCAGGACAGACAGACTACAGAACCCAGAAGAAAGGGAGTTGCAGTGCCGTATGTAGCCGGGGTATCAGAGAAACTCCAGAGAATCTTTAAACAGCACAGGATTCCAGTGTACCACAAACCTGTGAACACACTGAGACAAAAATTAGTTCATCCCAAAGACAAAACGCCGAGCCACAAACAAAGCAATTTGGTTTATTCTATTCGATGCAAAGAAGAAGAATGCAAAGAACATTATATTGGAGAAACCAAACAAGTCTTACAGAAGAGACTTTATCAACACCGAAGAGAAAGCACAAGCGGCCCTCAGTCGGCTGTGCACCTTCACCTTAAAGCCTCCAATCACTCTTTTGAGGACGGGGAGGTCAAAATTTTAGCTAAAGAAGAACGTTGGTTTGAAAGAGGAGTAAAAGAAGCTATTTTTGTCAGAAAAGAAAATCCCTCCATGAACCGAAATGGTGGGCTAAGATTTAATCTTTCTTCTTTTTACTCCAATCTGCTTCGGGGAAAACGGACAGAGCACGGCCAGTCCAAGAAGACGATACCTCAGCTAACAATAGAACAATAGGCAGGTAATTAGCAGTGATCAGCCATGAATAGGACAGGGCTGACCGATACTGGGGGAGCAGGTCGTTACAGACGCTCTACTTCAAAGGTGTTTACCCACAGGTGAGAGTAGCTGTTATTAGAGGGGAGGAGCCAACTCCTCCCAACTGGTCTTTATCTACGCTGCTTGCTGAGGGAAACCTTGTTCACTGACGAAGCCTTTTGGATGAGAGGCGAAACGTTTGGAGACCTCAACTACCAAGTACAGAAGATGACTCAAGTACCTTCGTTGAAGCTGCAGTAGTATAATGTTTCTTTCTATCCATTTTGTCATATATAATGACTTGTTACCTTTAATAATATTTGATTATTCCATATGATAGCTTTATGCGGTGAGAAATTGTGTTTATAACAAATCTTCCACGCTAACAAAGCTTGATGATAAAAGGCAGATAATTTGATCGGCAGCTTGGCAATGCTGTAGTTACATTTCAAAAGAAAAGGAAGACCACCAACATTTTTGAAAATATTCGTCGGAATTAAAAACCAAATGGAGTCAGGGTTAATCAAACATTGCTTTATCCACTTCATCTTAAAGGTCAAATTGAGTTCACCGAAGTCGAGTAGCTCTAGGCCGCCCTCCTCTTTAGGGCTAGTAAGCACACCCCTTTTTACCTTGGGCGGTTTATTTTGCCAGACAAAGTCTGTCATCATTTTGTTAATCTCGCTACACACCTTGTCATCCACACTTAAAGACAGAGCTGGATAAACAATCTTGAAATCCCTTCCGCTTTGGTTAACAATATCCTTCCCCAAATTGAGATATCCCTTTGAGACCATAAATTAAAGATAGTTTTGTTGTCTTCAATTTGGGAGAGAAATTTAACTGTTGGCGTTCTTTTTCATCTTGGCAAATCTCAATACCCAGATATTTAACTTTTTCTTTCACCATCACATTATGCATTACAATATCGTTACTCTCAAACAAACATAATATTTCACACTTGGACATATTAAGTCTCAACCCTGATGCATCTGAAAAGTTTTGGACAGCTACTATTGTCTTCTCAACCTGCTGTTTATCTTGTAAAAAGAGCGCAGTATCGTCTGCAAGTTGCGTTATTTTGATTTCTTTTCCAAAGATTTGTAGACCTTTAATCTCAAGGTTATTTTAATATAGATGGATAAAGGTTCTACCGCTAGTAAGAACAGGAATGGAGCCACGGGACATCCTTGACGGACCGACCGAGTTACCGAGAATCTTGGGGTTGTGTTAGGGTAAAGCAAGACGCTACTGTTAATGTTTTTATACAGCATTTGAATAACCGATGTAAATTTTGGACCAAATCCAAAGGTTTGAATAGTTTTAAAAAGAAAGGCGTGTTCAACTGTGTCAAATGCTTTATAGAAGTCGAGGAATAAGATTAAAGCTTGCGTATCCAGATATTCAGCGTGGTCCAGTAAATCTAATACAAGTCTGATATTGGAACTTATATGTCTGTTAGACATGAATCCTGTTTGTGTTTCTGATATAATATCATTGAGTCCCCTCTTCAAGCGCTTAGCAAAAATTAGAGCTAGTATTTTGTAGTCAACATTTAACAAGGTAATCGGTCTCCAATTTTCAATTATCTGTGGATCTTTCTGAGGCTTGGGAATTAAGCAAATAAGCCCTTGTTTCATGGTGCTTGACATTTCATTAGATTCTATACATTGAATAAGTGCTTCAAAAAGTGGGGGTTCAATGATATCCCAGAAATAAAGGTAAAACTCTACTGGAAGTCCGTCATTGCCGGGAGCTTTTCCAATTTTCAAAGATCTTACAGCAGTCCCCATTTCTTCTTTGGTAATTGGTTGGTCACATTGATCACAAAATTGTTCTGAAATTTTAGGAATATAACTTTCAATATGCTGCATGAAGGAGTCACAAGCAACAGCTTGAAAATCAGATGTGTAGATTTTACGATAAAAGCTTCCCACATATTTTGCTATCTCGGTTGGATTTGATGTCAGTTTGTCGTCAATGTTTAGAGAAGTGATGTTGTTCCTTTTTGGTTCCTTTTTTCTAACGCAAAGAAGTAGGCTGAATTCCTTTCTCCTTGTTCAAGCCATCTACTCCTTGATCTGATAAAGGCGCCTTTGGTTAGTTCAACATATAATTGGTCAATCTCTCCCTTCAGTTGTTTTACTTTGTCTTCTTCCTCTTCATCGAGGTTGGGTTTATTAAGAAACACATTAAGTTCCTTCATTAAATCATTTTCCTTAGCGGTATTATTCTTTTTTATTTCTTTACTCCGCCTTATCGCCATTTCTCTTATTTTAAATTTGAAATAATCCCACTTTTGTATATGGTTAAGCTCTTTTTTCTTAAAAATACTTAGTGCGTTCATTTTAACCATATTACAAAAAGTGTCATCATTTAAAAGATTGACATTCATTTTCCAGTAGCCTCTGCAACAGTTATTATTTTTAGGACCCCCAAAGTGCAGCATTACAGCCTGATGGTCAGATAAAGGAGCATAGCTATGAGCAACATCTTTGACACATTGTATGCAGTTGGGTGAAAGCAACCATAAATCAATTCTTGAGCAAAGAGATCTGTTGACGTTACTCCATGTGAATTCATTACAGTTAGGGTTTAGGAACCGCCAAATATCAACTAAATTTAGTTTATCCATAATATAGGGTGTACTCTTAAATCTAGAGTGTGGGTTAGATTTAGGTGGATTCTGTCCAACTGATCATCCGGTGCATCATTGAAGTCTCCGCCAATAATTACATGCAAGTTTGGGAATTTGGCCTGATATTGCTCAATTTTGGTGCAAAGTTGCATACACATATTTCTCGCCAGGGAGATGTTATTATAGTTATACAGATTGCAGATAATAAAATTGTGGTTACCTTGTTTTATAACTAATATAATCCATCTGCCTTCCGCTGATACCTCAAATTCAATAACGTCACCCCTGAATTTATTTGTGAGGATAGCGACCCCTGCTGATTGTTTAGTGCCATGGCTAAAGAAGCATTGATCTCCCCATTGTGATTTCCAGAGTTTTATATCGTTGTCTGCAGAATGAGTCTCCTGTAAGAAGATTATTTCAGCATTTTTTCTCCTACTAAATAGAAAGACAGCTTTTCTCTTTGTGATATCTCTTATGCCTCGTACATTTAATGAAATAAATTTCAGAGAACCAAAATTTGTAGCAATTGTTTTGAATTAAAAAAATAATAAGAAAAAAATAAAATAAGAATTAAGTTCGAACAAAAAAAGAGTGCTGGTCCATAGCACCTATAGCAATACGTATTGATCATTTAACTTATTTACACTTTTCCTTTTATTTATGTATTTGTTTAAGCAATTTCCTTTTCATTACATTTTAGTTTCGTCAAGTAAAAAGTCTCCCCGGTAAAAGCACTTCAATTGAAGGCATCAATTACCTCTGGGCCTGCAGCAGTGCCTTGACTGTGAGTTACCGTGTTACGACTTTGCCGTCGATGATGGCTTTGGCCCCGACGAAGAAGGCTCTTTTCCCAGCCTTCCTCGCGGCGTCGACCTGAGGCCACAGAGCCATGCGCGTCTCTTTATCTTTGGAGTCAGATCAAGGGTGAATCGAAATCTGCGGTCTTTCAAAAAGTCTGAGTCCTTTGTAGCACTCCATATCTCCTCCTTCATGTCCCTGGAGCTAAAGCGGATGATTATCGGCCGGCTCCTCCCCTCTTCACGGATCCCGACTCTATGGCAGACGTCCAGGTGGATGTGCAATGTACTGGCCATCTCCGGCGCCACAGTGCTGCAGATGTCAATACGTTTTCGTTTAAGTGTTTTCCGAGTCTCTCCTTGCTCTTCCTTCACACCATACAAGCGCAGATTCCAGCGCCTGTGGTGGGCTTCTAGTTCATTTATTTTCTTTTCCAGGGCTACGATGCGCGTTTCCTGCTCAGTAGTGTCAACTCTGATAGCTCGGACACTATCTTTCATTTCTTCCATATCCGCAAACAAACACTTCAGTTTCTCATCCACATCTTGAATCGATTTTGCGTTTTTTTCAATTTTGGAGAGTAAACTGTCAGTGCACGCATTGAGTGTCTTGATAATGTCTTCATGAACTTGGTCAAGAGAAAGGGCCATTTTACCTTTTTTCGCCTCAGGTGTGGAGGTTTGGGACACGTTGTGTGGGGCTTCCTCTGCACTCGCTGCCGAAGCAGCGTAGGAGTGGAATGCCGTCACCGTATCCCGGCTTCTCGTCTCCGAGGTCTCACCTGGGCTTGATGGCTGCTGGTGACTGGACTTTCCTTTGCTTCTCCTCCGTTTCTCTTTCATCTGGTGATGCAGCAGAACAGTGTTGATTTCCTCACGTGTACAGGGTCGTTTGCGGTTAAGCTGCTTACAGTTAAGGAGCTGTAGTTGAAAAGCCAAGGAGTCCACTTTGACGCATATAAAGTTCAGTATAACCGGGTTGCTAGACCTCCAGGTAAGTTTAAGGCGAAGGAAAGTTGGCTATAAGGTTAATGTTCAGCACATAGTGGTATCAGCTCGCACACCAAGCGCTCGTGACAGCCATCTTGGCTCTCCGACCGGCCTCTACAGAACGTCATAAGCCGCACCAGCTCCACACATCGTCATCAGGTGCTGCCCATTGTCCTTCCCCACCCCCCCCCCCCAGCTCTTCAGAATTCCCTCTCTTCAGCACTGTGATGTCACTTCCTTTGCCTCTGAAGTGTGTTCCATCAGCAGCTCTTTTTCGGACCAAAACCTTGGACTTGAAGGAAGTGAGTTTGGAGGCACTGGCTTCAACACCAAGTGCAAAGCAGCGAAGGCTACACTGATGTATCCTTGAGAAAGGCAGGACACATGCCTCTGGACGACTTGAACATTGGAACAGCACTTAGACATCGAGTGATGATGTGGATGCCTGATCACGGCCATGTTAGACCAAGGCAAGGCGAGGTACCTATACCTTTGACTTTTCCCAAAGCCTAGGTACCTCACCTTGCCTTGGGGTTGGAAAAAAAACTGACATCACAAAATAAAAAAGGAAGTTATTTTCATCCAGGGAGGGAGGATTCTGAAGCGCTGGAGAGGTGGAGGTAATTATACTTTTACCATCTAAAAATGAAATCATAAAGAACAGAGATAGAACCTATCTGAAAATACAAAATAAAACTCAAAAAGAGGGACTAAAGACTCCCGAAATAAAAATGTGAAAGTTTCTTATATCAATTAAACTCAATGCCCACAAAACAAGTCCTTTGCCGCTGCTGCTCCACAAAGCAGTGAAATTAGCTTGAATGTTTGAATCAGATAATAAAAATGTCAAGTAACAAAACAAATCGATTCAGTTTTTCTATTATTGACTAAAAAGACAAAAACCTCAAATTAATGATTTGACCAAATCTTGACAAAAACTATGCTTTTATTTTTGTAAAAAAAAAAAGAACCCTGGCTACAGAGCCATTAAACAAGTCAAGCATGTATTTTTCTTATTTCTTATTAATCTTAGTGATTTAAAGAGCAACTAAACACCAAATCAAGTTTTTTTTACTGATAAACTGTCTCAATGGGTGTCTCATAGTGTTGTCCACTGGTCCCTGACATTATTCTGACATTATAGCGCAAACATGTGAAAAATCCTAACTTTGGCCTGAAAACGAATGGGTTGCGCCCCCTTCAGGGTAAACTCTGCTACTAAATTAGAATTTCCTGATTGGCTGGAGACGTGTCCACGGCCTCCACAGAACGTCATAAGCCGCACCAGCTCCACACATCGTCATCAGGTGCTGCCAATTGTCCTGCCCATTGTCCTGCCCCTGTACCTGTGGTATATAACCAAGCCCTTCCCACGTAATCTGTCTGCTGTGATTGTGCCAATGCAAAGGCCCACACACTCACCCCCAAACTTCAGAGACCGCCTCTTTCGTGGCAATTTTTGACTTTTGTTTGTGGGTGGGGAAAGGCTTTGGCCCGCCCGTTTAGGTACTCTTTAACAAGTCACATAATAAGCCAGAACCACCTTTATTCTTTCCCCACTAAGACCATAGTGCATTATGGGTGATTGTGGCTGGTCAAGGCAGTGAAGGCTACAAGCCTACATGTAGGGATGGGCAACATGAAGCTTCATGAAACACCAAAGCATTTGCAGCGATTGTGCCGAAGCTTCGAAACACAGTTCGAAACAGACTCCACAGTGACATCAAGTGGCAATGTTTCAGTACTACAACATTCACAAAGGATCAGTCGAGAGATGAAACACTACACCAGTGGGTGCTATGGGGCTCAAGCATACTGTACACCCGCATCTTTGGCTGTTTTTGTTTTGTTATTGTTTATTTTGCTTTCTTTGTTGTCAATGTCGTTGTTGTTTTTGTTTGTCAGTAGGCTTATGTGTGAGTTAATGTTGTTGCCCTGTGCCCTATGGCTATTTCAGTTTCCTTCATTCAGTGTAAGCTTTAAATCAACGTAAACAAACATTTAAAAAAAGACACCCACGTCTTTGGGTGAAGTTGCCTTGTCAACAATATGATTGAATAGATATAACCCATAAATCACGAGTGTTCTTTGATTCTCTTCTCACATGTGAGCATGGTCGGCTCATTATTGACTTAATAAAGGGGTTTGTAAGATCAAGATTCGTCTATTTTCTTTGGTTTGGTCGTTTGATTTCAAACATAAATCGACACCTACAGTATGACCATCTTATTCAGTATTGTCGCCGATAAAATGTGATTAGACCTACTACGTCTCACATAAGGTCAGCCAATACTACTAATAATAACAATTATAATGATCATAGTATTTTAAATTTAAACCTATTCAGTCAAGCTTTTATTTGCACATATTAAAACGGCCACAAGTACATATGTGTCATAATTTTGAATTCAGTGCTTCTGATGAAATCTAAATGTGTTTGAAATAAATCCACTTTTCATGAGGCTATTATTTGGTGTGTGGGTCTGTATGTGTTTTATTGTCATAAATAAAGACGGAAGGGGTTTATATGTTTCACATTTCAAGATTTTTATTCAGAAATATCTCTGCTGTGGAAGGACTTAGTCTATTTCTTTTCTTACTAATAACTTCTCCTGCTTTAGAAAACACTCTCTCACAAGGTACACTTGTCGCTGGCATACATAAGTATTTTTTGAGAGAATGAACAAATGTGGGAATCTCTCTCGTCTCTCACAAAACAGATGTGCTAACGTCTTTTAAACTCTATGGGAGATAGGTAGAGACCAGTGGGGGGTCCGCCCCCTTTGCTCTGAAATGAGTTGTGATAGTGGCAGGCCGTGATATTGCAGCCTACGGCTCAAAAGCCTTTTTCGCCATAGATAACCATGTAAAAGGAGCAGCCTGTAAAATGGTCCACGGGGCATCTGGAGTTTCAGACTAAGGCAAATATATTTCTTTAAAATTACTATTTTTAGGACATGGACTTATTTTCTTCCTAAAAAAATTGTAAAGCATCAAAAATAATTTTTAAAAAGTTTTCCAATAACGTGACGTCACCAGTGCTGTGGACGTGCGCGAGCGTGAAGACTCATGAACGAGCAGAGGTCTTCCCCGTTAAGCGGTCTGAGAGCCAAACAGACAACAATACGGTAATGAACGGGACTGGACTAGGATAAACGCTAACAGGCACCTAAAGTAAGTTTTTTCTTTACTCAGTACTAAAATGTATTGCGAACCTACACATGGCAAGCGTGTTTAAATGTTAAAAAGTAGGCCTATTAGCTAACATGAACAGCAACAATTTAAACTAATGAAGACGTGATCGTTTTTCTGATTAGGCTGCACGGCTTTGAAAATAGCTTTTCGGTTCGATAATGTAATGCTTTCAGTAGTGGGAAGCAAACATAAAAAGTACAAAATAAATCGTTTTTTAGGCGCATTTTTTTTTCTCGCAAGGTGATCCTCTTCATAACCTTTTGTTAAGTTGGATCAGAAACAGCACAATATACAAAGCTGACAATTGAAAAAATATTGTTCATGTTGAAAAACGCACTTGTAACTCAATTGTGTATAAATGTTGTGATACACTTTTACTTATGAACAATAGCTACTTGCATACATTTGCTTTTATATTTGGTACATTTGTAAATATGCTTTTAAAGAAAGAACAGTGATTAATTTATTTAATGGCAACTTAATTAAAATAACATAGTATTACTTAAAATGGGACCATAAGTGAGAGCTTTAAATGGCATTTGCCAAAATGGTTGCACTCATTTGTCTGGCTATAAATGTCCAAATCTATTGGTTAACAACATGTCCTGCTTAATGTTTTCCAGAGGCCCAGACAGAGCCGGCATCCCGACCATCTTTTCCTGTCCCAGTTGGTACTTCCGGAAGCCTTTCTTGTGCTTATGGTCTAAAACATGTGCAGCTGCAGTTTTGGCTGAATTGTTTTTGTTTTTGCTTAAAAGTGTCATGTTTTGTCTTTCCTGTTTGATTAAATGTTTGCAAATCCAAAGAAATGAAATATGCTTTTTTTTTCTCCCTGCGTTTTTTGCATTCAAATATAGTATATGCGCATTAAAAAGCATTACATTTGACTTGCTACTGCTTGTGTATATATATATATATATATATATATATATTGAATCTTATTTTGACAAATACAGTGGGTGAATAAACAGCTGTAGTGAAGTTGTTCTGATCAGAAACATCTAAAACAGCAACAGCTCATTCAGTTACTGGACATTTAACTGCACATTCCTCCATAGAATTAGCAGTTGTTAAAATGTTTACATACTTTTAAAGGGCTGTAACTATTTTTACTTAACCAACACTAGAAACTGAATACTATTGGACTATAAAAAACACATAAGTAAATATAAAAATTATACCTTTAATTCCAATACCTTTTCAAGTTGTACAGAACAGTTTCCTTTTTTTTTTGCTAATAGGCTGGACTTTTCCCCCCAAATAAATATTGAGTTAACATTATGAGAATATAATTATTAGAAAGCCTTAGCTAAACATGTGCAATTTAAAATCTTGTAATGACCCGAGGCCTGTCTGAAGTGCCTGAGACACCAGTCCCAGAGCTGTAGAGCCTTTTACACCCAGAATGAGCTGCACAGACATGACAAGACAACTCCTTCGGTGGAGCATGTGGCTGGGCAGCTCCTCCTGTGCAGAAACTGATGGTTGTGGTCGGTCGTCCTGCAGAGACACAAAGAACATGCCCATATCAGAAGAATTTTGTTTGGTTTATTGTCCCTGAGGGAAAATTTGTTTTCAAATATACCCAACTCTTTGGCATGAGCTTAAGGTGTAGATATTTTACAACAACTTACCTTGGATGTGTATGAAGGACCATCTCTGAACTATACCCCTGAGCAGGTCTGCCTCAGTCCTGTCTTAGGAAACGCGGTCATCCACCACAAACATCTCTGTAAAGAAAAAAACAAAAAAAAACAAATGGTAAATCATTTAAGTTACTTCACTGGTGATGTTTATACTTTTCTTTTCAGATAACGTAGCTACTGTACCAATAAAACCTATATTGAAACAGAACAAAAAATGCATTTCTGCATCTGCCCTGGATCCAGTACAGATAAATGCTGTATAAAAACAATACTTCAAATTAAACTAATGATAATGCAACACTTTTGTAGTGCTCCTTTGTATTTCAGCCAAACAATTCTAGTGGTGAGGTTATACTAGCAAATACAGTGAAGTAAAAACTCGATTTTTATCAACTTATCAACGGCCAGCACTTACGAAACTTCTCAGAAAAGTGGCCGACCGTGAGTACACTAGCGCGGCGACGTACGTTCGAAGGGCCGCTGTAAGCTACGGTTGTTGTACAAGAGCGGGGATATAGCTTATTAAGCCCTGCACAGACAAACTGACCCCCCAAGTCATCTTAACATAGTAACTTAATCGCCTCAAATGGCCTTACAAATTCATTTTGTAATAAAATAACGATTATATCAAGAGATTTGACTTACAGCGTAATGGCGTCCGCTCCGCTCTGAGGATTCGTCGGCAGCCATGCGCGCTCCCGCTGCTTTTACCCACTTGGGCCGTACGGAGCATAGATACAGGTGACGCGTCATACGGGTACTATGGGCCGTTATGGCAGACGAAACTGGTTTCATGCGCCACTGAGCACCACTATGTAAAGAGATAGGAGCTGGGACAGCATGCCTCTTCCATCTATATAATTCAATGTGTTCTCCAGACATTTTAGTTTTATCGTGGCTTTGAAAGAATAAAGTTGACTTACTTGCAGCTCGCATGTGTCCTTGTCTTTCTCGCCACATTGGTGATCCCTTGTTGTGAGAATGACGGATCTGGTAGAAGGAAGTGTGTCCTTGTCTTTCTCGCCACAGTATCAATTCATGCCACTGGGATGATTGTTTTTGTTCCTTTGCATTTCACGTGCTAATGGAAATGCTTTTGTTACAACATAAAAACATTAGCGCTGTGTGATGATGTCATCAGACCGCGGCTCTGTTTCACTGAGCAGGTGTGAGGGCTGGCCAGCAGGGGGCAGAGAGATCATTAGTTTAGAATCGTGAGCATATTTGATGTAATTTGTACTTTTTTATTTGTCCAGAAAATTGCATAGTTGTTTTTTATTTATCAATAAATTAATACACTTTTTTTTAAAGCCAATAAATAATTGTGATTTCAATTAAGACTCAAATAATCGTGATTATTACTTAATCTATAATCAAGCAGCCCCAGCTTGTGGTTTTCAAAGGATAGGCCATTTTGAGCTTCCAGCCAACTCAAGGTTTATATGGGCAGAGGCAAGTCAAAGTGACTTATTTGTAATGCCTAAATCCATTTCATGTTAAAGACGGAAAGAAAATAAAAATCTGTGTATTTCATTTCTCAAGATTTGCAAATATTTCATCTAGTCTGTCTAGTTTTGTGAAGAAAATGACAACAGTATTGTGATATTATATTGCTTCAGTGACCTGAAATGTACAAGTGTTTTTATTTTCCATTTGTATAGTTGATGGCTCTTTGACTGCAAATTCAACTTGTTTAACCAGGAGCTGAGCTGATGTATCAGTTTGCCCTTTCTACCTATCATTAGATGACAAAAATATCTGGTCTTGAAAACCACCTTGTTATTTATATAAGTATGACATTTGCAACAACAACAACAACGACAACAAAAACGACAACGACAATGACAACGACAACGACAAAATTGAAGCGCTTTGTGTACCTTTTTGGCTGTCGGGTTAGGGCGCTATACAAACAAATATTGATTGATTGAAACGAACCCTGCTGGAACTGCTCCTGTCCTGTTAGACTGAAGTAGCAGTACTTTCCCACCCTGGTGCACGTGTACTGGATGGTATTATAACCTGGTTCGTATACAGTGTAGTGAGTGCACACATGTTCGTGAGAAAGTCCATCTCCGCAGACCTGCTGTTACTCGCTCGGCTCTTTGTGCTGTGCAGCTCAGAGTAAAGCATGGACTCTGAGCAAACAGGTTTTTATGCTCTACAGGATTGTGCCTTTGTCAGCTCTCATTTCATCATTGCAGCGTGTGTATCTTACGTTTACGTCACTCGGTCGCCAACTCCTGAGGTTTTTTGAGTGCGTGCCAAGACAGACGGGTAGAGAATAAAACGTAAAAGATACCAGATTGTTACGATTTTTCTCTTTTAAGAAAAGTGGTTGTGCAATTGGGGTTAATGAAGGCGGGTTTTGGCCGTGCAGTTTTCCATGTAAAACAGGGATAATAATAATAATAATCTCTTGGATTTGTATAGCGCTTTTCAAGATACCCAGAGCGCTTCACAGCTCATTATTCATTCACTCCATACTTGGTGGTGGTAAGCTACTGTTGTAGCCACAGCTGCCCTGGGGTAGACTGACGGAAGCGAGGCAGCCAGTCTGCGCCATCGGCCCCTCCGACCACCACCTACCACCAGGGCCGCCTTAATGTACCCATAGGCCCCGGGGCTTAAACAGAATTGCAGGCCCCCCCCAAACCCTAAATCCCACAAAACCCCAACCCAGCTACTACATGTATCAAAAATAAATGTTAAATGACACCTTACATTGTGTATCAAAATCTCAATCTTCCAATCAGGGAATCCAACACTGGAAAAGGCTGACTTATCTCTGTTTGCCCCCCAAAAAGTTTGCAGGCAAAACAAAATGCAATATGTCATGTTCATTTTGTTTTTATCTGATTTTAATTTACCTGTTGTAGCACTTTGAGGTTTCTTTGAAATGTAAAGTGCAATATAAATAAAATGTATTATTATTATTATTTCCACGTTGTGGGGAATAGCAGAGCCACTCTGTATACATTCTCACAATTTATGAGTTTGCGCATAAAATGGCTTTTGGAAAAAAAAACGTTTCTGTTTTTTGAATTGGCGTTCTGAAGCAGACACATCAGCGTCCTTGTTTTGGCAGCGTTCTGGTCCCATTTTGGCCCAATATGCACGTACCTTTTCTGCCACAATGGCACGCTCTCCTCATCGAGCAGGGTCTATGTTAAAAGGGTCCATGTTCGAGTCCTCTTCCCCTCCGCCTCCTGCAGCGGGAGGTGTGTCTGCTTCAGCGGCGCTTTTTTCCTTCTCTGCTCCAATGGTCCGAGCTCCCCCCCCCCGACTCGTCTGGGCGTAGCGGTGAAATGGCAGCTGCATAGCTGGTGCTTGGCTGGGGCTGGCTATACGGGGAAGGCAGTGACACCTCCTCCAGCGGCTCCTCCTCACCGGATTGAGAGCCCACGATCTCCTCTCCGCTCTCGCTGTCGGCTGCGCGGCCTCCGCCTCCCGTGTCAGAGGCACTGGCTGCAGCGGCTGCGGGTGCAAGTTCGCCGCGGCTTGTGGATCTGCCTGCGTCCGCGGCGCCGGTTTCATCACCGCTGGTTGAGCTTGTTGTTTTTAAAAAGCCCGTTAGCTTCGGCATTTGGCTCATCAGCTCTTTCTCATGCCGCTCTTTCTCTTCTGTGCATCGCTCTCAAACTTTTTCTTCCCCGACATTTCTGTTTCTCACAACGAGTCGCCATCAAGTTATATTATGAGTGAATAGATGCGTTACGTACATGAGTTACGTCTGAACTTTCTCTGCGCTTGGATTGGCTAGAACTTGTCATAGTGTCAATGTGATGCTATGACTAATTATAGCCAATTGGTCAGTTGATACCGCAGTATGTGATTGACAGGTAAAACAAACAAATTGCAGTATAATATGGATCTCGCTTTTATCTGATAGGCCCTCTGGGATAGATAGGGCGGGCCTACTCCAGGTACACACATAGAAGTGCAGCGCAATCATCGCAGGATAGTCATGCCGCAAAGTGAAGTGATTGACGTGAAAATCAACGAATCAACTTTTTTTTTTTCTTCTTTCTTTAATTCTGATAGGCCCTTGACTATGGTAGGCCCCTGGGCTCCAGCCCCTGCTAGCCCGTTGGATAAGGCGGCCCAGCCTACCACTCACTCACTCATTACATTCGCTAGGCTTCCTGGTGTTACCAAACGGTCTCCCATCCAAGTACTAACCAGGTCCTTCCCTGCTTAGCTTCCAAGATCTGACGGGATTGGGCAGAGCAAAGGCGGTATGACCAATAATAATAAACATATTTCCATGATTACCACGAGTTTTGGGAGATTTTTCAGATTCTTGTGGTTGATGATACCTTGAACATCTGGTTTCATTGATGTGCGGAGAAGTATAGACAAGTATAGACAAAGATATTGAAATCTGGTTGAATATCAGAGGTCGCTATACGAGCTGAGAGGTGGTCCTGGGTAATAGGGTTTTGATTTGTTGAACTTCATCACAGAGAATGTTTGTTCACATATATAAGTAGATCCAAAGAGGACTAGAATCTTCTGAGCATGCCTCCTTTGGTGAGGAAAGTTTTCCTCTTTGAGGGAAAAATAAAAATCCAGGAATGACAGTGACCTGAATTGCTCTGCCAGAAGTGTGTCAGACTGCAGGTCAATGAGTTCCATTTGTACATCACTTGGTGCATTGTCCATATCGCAGGTGAATGGAGAAGATATCATAAACATTTCATTCTCAACTGCTTTGAAATCTTGAAAACGCCTGAAAACTCACCATGCAGTGCAAGTAACACAGATAAGTACTTGTGGAGGTGCTCAACTGATCTTGTGTCTTCCTTTTAGAGTGTGAAAATGGGTAAGAATGTTACCCATCACCTGGCTTGTGAGAAGTTGCATTTTTGTCTAAGAAGCCTTAAATGCATGACTGTACATGTCGTGCACAAAAAAGCCCTTGCATTGCAGTTGATGTCATTTAGTTCATTCATTAGTGCAGTCATATCCACAGCAAATCCAAGATTTTCATGTCTTCATCTAAAAGCTGTGCCATATCATGGCCTTTCTTTGCACAGAAAGAAATCCTGAATATAATCTCTCAGATCCCAGACACTTTTCAGAACTTTGCCCAGACTGATGCAGTAATAGCTTCATTCAGAAATTTCAGCTTTATTTTCCTCCAAAAGTGCAAAAAACGGTCTGTGATTTAATGCTCGCTGATGAAGTGAACTACTTTTGTGCAGCATCAACATCATGGTTCAATTATAACACTGATTTACACAACACCTCTTTGTGTATAACACAGTGCAAAAAAGTCTGTTCCAGCACAGGGTTAATTTCTGTGACTTTGTCCTGCATTCTCTTCAAAAGTCCAGCATTTTTCCCCGTCAAGTTTGGGCAACCATCTGTTGTCACACCTGTCAAGCTTGTCAACCCTAACTTCTCCAAACACGCATTTACCTCTATGAATAAGTCACTTTCAGTTGTTGTCCCTTTCATTGACCGCATAGCTGCCAGTTCCTCCGTGATTTGAAAGATGAGAAGCTGGGCAGTACATCACAGCTCTCTAGCTAGAGAAAAATAATCAAAGTCAGCTACTCTGTTCTTCAGCTGACACTTAAAGTGTCCAGAAATGTCCACAACCCGCCTCGTTACAGAGTGTCGAGAGAGTTCGCAAATGCAGCATTTTTCTCTCTGAACATCAGTGCAACCGAGTCCAGTAAGCACTCCTTTATAAATTCTCAGTCAGAAAATACCTTACTTTTTCTGGCGATTTTGTGAGAAATTACATAACTTGTTCTGATGGCGGCATCAATGGCTGTGCAACGTTTAGTAAATAGTTCCTGTTGTGTTTGCAGTCTTGTTAGCAAGGCATCAGACTCCTTTGCACGCTGTTCATCAGACAGATTTCTGTATTATCCTCGTGTTCGGTCTTGTAGTGGCGATTCAAATTGTAATATTTTAGTACCACAAATTACGTACACGCCTTTACCTTTGATGTCTGAAACAAATTCTTGGCTGGCCATGTCTTATTAAAAATACGGCATTCGTTATTAAATTCTCTTTCTTGGCGTGAGCTGACATCTTGAGCGTGACGAGCCTAGCATCCCTTGTCATTCATTTGCTTTATCTGGATTTAATATGAAGTAATATGAACAGTAAGCTTTTCAAATATGGCATTTCCAGTCTAAGTCAACTGTATTTTAAATAACTTTATTAAAACTGATGTATTTAAATATTAACATGGACAGCAGATGGCACTAGCGTTTAAATAGTTTAAAAGCCACCCTGGTTCACCCGCACTTCCTCTGTCTCCTCTCTGGTGTCCCCCAGCCTGGTTGGGCTGGGCCCAGGGTTGTGTGTGCTGTTCTACGGGTCCAGGTAGCTATCGTTCATTCGTTCATTCATTCTTAGATTTTGGTGTAACCACTAACATAGGTCTTATTTTAGCGTCGCGGGTGGTTGAGAGCCTAATGCGCACCACTCCATGGTGTCCATTGCTCGCTCGATGTTGTGGTCCGGGTCTGCTGGGGTCCTCGCATGGTGTGGGGTACTATCGAAGAACCGAGCTGGCCGAGTAGAGCTATGGACGTGCGGTGGTAGGAGTTGTCTTCTGGTTAGCCCTTAAGTTTATAGTTGTTCTCAAACTAACTTCTTATATTTACTTTAAGGTGGAGCCACGCTGCTGTCTTGTTTCTTCTTACTTCCATTTGTTTTTGTTTTGCTGCTGGTTTGTAACCCAACCTAACTGTGTTAAAAATGTGAGCTAACTGAAGCTAATGTGAACTACCAAAATGTGACTAAAGTAAGACATATGAACAGAAAGATAAAAGTAAAACCCAAGAAATGAATTGTGTTAAAGAGGGGGTATTATGCTTTTTTCAATCACATAGCACCAGTCTATAGCATACTACAATGATGACGTAACCTTCTGTTGGTCTGTAAATGCAGTAAATTAAAATAACTGCCTTGAATAAAATTGCTCTCTCAAAATGGCTGTACTGAAATAGGCCTCTGTCTCTTTAAGAAGCTTTCCGACACGCCCCCTTCAGCACACTGCTGTGGCATTTAAACAACATTACTGTGCGGGAGGGGACTCTGCTGAGCTGAGGAGCAGTGGTTGGTGGCTTGGCTGGTGACGAAAGGTCCAGAGGCGTCTCCAGGAGGTGGGGGCGTTCCTAGGAGGACTGAGGCATAGCTACACCTAAAATGGCTGCCGTCTAAGTTTTTACTGATTACTCAAAATGAGCCAAAAATGTGAATGAGCCAAGGCAACACTCCAGGCATGTGTTTAATGGGGGAATGACATAATAACATGATATAAAGCTTGAAAAAGTCGATTTTACATAATACCCCCCTTTAAAGGAACATGCTACCTCTGTCCTTATGGGTTGAACCTGTGTGCCTTAACGCACATTTATTTTCCAATTATACTGGATGGCGTTATCTGGCTTTAATTATAGCATTACGACTCGTCTAGTCACAAAAAGAAAAATTGATGGCATTCATGTGATTGTGAAGCCCATAAATACTTGGACAAATGGACGATGCTAACCAGGAAGCTTCATGGTACATGTTGTGAAGCTTGAATGCAATAAAGTTACATGAGATTAAGTTGCACTTCTCCACTCGAAGTTGAGGGAGCCGTTTTATTCCATCAAGAAGTCAGAAAACGTTAAAACAGTTAGCGATTCAAAGAACAACCCTTTAAACAGTCAGCAGCAAATATATTGACCAATACAGATGTAACAGCACTGACGCTGAGGGCAGAAATAACACAGCTCCTGGAGTAGAACAAAAAGCAACATTAAATACCCAAATGTCTCATGCATGACTAGCCACATAGCGAGCGGAACACAGCAACACTACGCCACAATATTTATGTTAACGTTAGCAATTTTAGTGCTGTTTTCCGCTTCTACTGAACAATTTGCTGTGAAAAAACATGAACCCAGTTTTGGCTTGACTGTATTGGTGTGCGATAAATGTTTTTATAGTTCGCTGGAAAAGTCTAAAATTGTGATTTCCATGAGTGGTTATCTTCCCCTTCGGCTAGGCCATGCCCCCTCGCGGAGGTTGGGGGATTTTGGAGGAACATTTTAAGAGCGAACTATTGAATAATAACTTAATAATGTACGCCTAGTTCAAAGCAAAAGTAAGTATTTTGATGAACATTGTAACGTGGTAGCTACATGTGATCTAATCCAAACTTTATTTTCCACACTAGCTGACGTTAGCATAGCGTGATAGCCGTAAGTGATCCAGTGCTATTTATAACCAGTGCTATTTTTAGGCTTTCAAATGGAGGCAGTTCACCGGAGCAGGTCACGGCGTTAATTTTCAGGAAGAGGGGGAACACCTGTAGAAACGTGAACGCACACCTCAATTATTCACACCCAGGTTTGTATACGCATGCCTCAAGGCAACAAAGGACAATTAACAGGCACTGGATACCAATGGTTTTATTTGTTGATACGAATTTGAGAAGCATCCAGAAAGTCATGCCATGTTACCGTGGTAATTTTAACAAGGGTTGTTTATAGTTTTCTGGTTAACTGAACCAGAATTACGAAAGGACCGCGGACATCTGATGCCACCTGTGACGTGGTCACATGTTTTCCATCAGGTCACTAAAAATGACTTGTAGCTCATTAACAGCTCTCCACGTGTTTATTATTTTATTTTCTTCATTGTAGAAAAGGTACACTCCTCAAAAGTTTAAATTTTTTGATTCAGTGTCATTTTCTGTCAGATATTCACACTGTCATGACGTCCTGATGGTAAAGGCAAAAATGTCTCATTTTGAATGAGATGGGTTGTTGAGCTGCATAAGCAGAGCCTCTCGCAGCACGCTATCGCTGCTGAGGTGGGACGCAGTGAGACAGTCATTTGAATTTCTTCAAAGATCTTGAGGATTATGGAACAAAAAAGTGAAGTGGAAGACTGTAATAAGATTTGTAAATATGTGAATAAAATTATAATAAAATCATAATTATGTGAATGATGCAACAGCCAAGTATTTGAATTTATCTTCAAGGTTAGCATATTTTTCACAATGTTCCAGTAGTATCTAAGAAGATACTGTTTGGTATCAAAAGTACGTAAGAAAGCAGCCTGGTATCAGGTTGACCATGTGTAGTAAGACAACAGAGTGAACTGGACGAACGTAAATCAAGGTTGGCCCCCGGACTGTGCAGGTCAGACTGAGTATGATTGACATCAGGTGTCCTTGTACAGGCCGGGCCTCCCGATTTGATAAATATAGTGTGATTCATGTTTTAAGATATGGTGTGATACATGTGTTTGAGAGGTGACGAGCAATATCTGTAACTCCACCTCTGTATGTGTAATATACTGTGGAAAAACCAAATAAAAGGCTGTACCAAAAAACAACTCTTTGAGAATGGGTGCACCACTCCGCGTGGCTGTGGTGTACTGCGATTCTCCCTTGCAAGCCAACCAAAGTATTGATCTCTGTGTCGTTTTCTTCTAGTTGAAGCGTTCTCCAGAATTGGAAAACAAAGGTATTAACCCTAATTTTCTGACATACAGATGGTCCTTCGAGCCGCTTGACAGCTGATCTTCGTGGAGGGTGAACTGCGATTGGCGAAGTCTGTACAGCAACGAGAGAAAGCCCACTTTCCCGTGGCCGTCCATCTCACCTCATTCTCCGCGGAGACGGTTCGTCATCCGAGCCAGAGGGGAACGAGCGACAACAAACAGAGGTCAGATAACTTTGTGTGACAGAGTGAGACATATAGCGCTTATATGCATTTTGGTTTAGTACGAGCGTTCAGGCTCAAGACAGAGTAGTCAAGACAGACGAACTGAACGAAACGTACGACCAGGCTCAAGACAGAGCAGTCAAGACAGACAAATAGAATGAAAGGTATGATTGAAATGAATGTGAATTAACGACGTGCTGTTTTTAAAGTGTGTGAGCACCGTTAATTCTATTAGGGTCAAAAGGCGTTAATCTGAGGAATCTAAAATCTGTCAACGGGTGTGAACCTTGAACACCTAGCCAATGTCCGGTGGTAACCAACAGGGGGACCACTAGAAGCTTGACATTGGGTCCGTTGGCAGAGCACTTAGCATTTTCCCAGACGACCAGACCACATAATGGCTAACCATGAGGTGGCCCCTAAATCAGTAAAATCAAGTGATGACGACTTGACAGACGCAAAATGGATGAGAAAATATTTCCCTCACAGTGTGGAGTACCTATCAAAATGGACAAAGAAATATGGATGCACAGGGACTCTACACATAGAAAATGTAAACCGGTTAGTGGAAGCACTTAAAGCACGTGACCAGTTGAAGGGACGCCCCAGAGAAAAGCCCGGAAAACAAATGATAGCAGCATTAGTTTGGTTAAAAGAAGCAAAGACAAGAGGCCGAAAGAAGACAGAACAGGATACAAAGAGAAAAATAGATTCAGAGGTATTTGCAATAATAAAACCAGGTGATAACAGTGGAGAAAATTGGACAGGTAGTCGGCAACACAATGTCCAAAGAGCAGGGAGAGGAGAAGAGGCAGGTAGGCGAGTAGCAGTGGAGGAGAGACAGAGTAGGGAAAGGGAACAAAGGGAAGAACAACAACAACAACAACAACAAAAAAAGAGAGAGGAGGTGAGACAGAGACAGAAGGAAGATAGGCAGAGGAGGGAGGCCGCAGAGGCAGCAACAGAAACATATGTCATAGTTTCCTCAGAAGCCCTGTCTCAGAGAAGTTACGACAAAAAAGGAAAGCACAAAGGGAAAGGTAGAAATGACAAGAAAGGAAGAGGAAGGAAAGGAAGTGACGAGGAAGATCCACAGAAAGTTGAGGACTGGAAAGAGGGAAAGTGTTTTGTTTGCCACAAGAAGGGACATCTAGCCAGGAACTGCTATAAGCGCAAGGCTAAAGTAGACAGCGAAGATGAAGAAGACAGTGAGGGACAGGCATGACTAGAGGGAAAATGTGAAGAAAATTGCTGTAAGAACTGCAAAAGCAAAAATGGACAGTGTGCATCAGCAGTACATGTTATCACAGATGAAAAAGAAGAAGCAGACACAGGGACAGAAATGTTTTTGAATCTAGAGTTAGTTAATAACAAACAAAGGCCAGAGGTAACCCTTCTAGTAAATAGCGTCCCACTCATATTCCTAGTAGACTCAGGAGCAGAAAGAACAGTTTTACGAGATGTCACAGTGACATCAAAAAGCTCAAATCTTATCAGAATGATTCAAGATTTGCGTGCAGTAAACGAGGCTGTCCAACAGAGGTCACCAAATGTCCCAAATCCACATACGTTGCTCAACAGTATCAGACCAACAGCGAAATACTTCACTGTGATAGATTTGGCCAATGCCTTCTATTCAATCCCATTGTCAAAAGAGGCACAAACATGGTTCGGATTCACATTTGAAGGGGAAAAACTCTCTTTTTCGCGCCTAACGCAAGGTTTTTGCGAATCCCCAACGATATTCGCACAACAAATGTCCAATTGTCTTGCGCAACACCAACCGTCTGTACATTCACAGATCCTGTCCTATGTCGATGATTTACTGGTGGCCAGTGATACAAAAGAAGCATGTATTGCGGACACATTGGCTCTACTGAATCATCTGCACAAAACAGGGAATAAAGTAAGCAAAGACAAACTCCAACTTTGGAAACCCCAAGTGAAATATCTAGGCCACACCCTTAGTGCAGATGGCCGGACGGTTGATGATGCTCGAAAAGAAGCAATCAAAGCGGCTCCAAAGCCCACAACTAAAAAGCAAATGATGTCCTTTCTGGGCTTGAGCAATTATTGTCGCATGTGGATTCTGGGATATGCAGAGATCGTAAAACCCCTCCAGGACATGATGTTCAAACAAAAGTTAGCCATGACCGATAAGTTAACAATGGAGTTTAAGAGGTTTCAAAACTACTACAGGGAAGCCCGTAACCCATAGGGGATTACTTAAGAAACTATTAGAGAATGTACATTTACCGTCAAAATTAGCCATTTGTAAATGTGAAGCACACAAGAAAGGAATAGATCCCATAACAACGGGAAACAATTTAGCTGACGACATAGCTAAAAAAGCAGCAACTGGAATAATTGTCATGTACATAGAAAAACAAGAAGACATTGACCCATTAGACATTTTGAAACAACACCAAAATGACGCACCACGATCAGAAAAAACTGTGGATCACAAAAGGCGCACTTTTAAAAGACAATGTATATAGAGCCCCCGATGGTAAACCCTGGTTACCAAAATCACTTTTCAAATGGGCTGCTGAATTGAGCCATGGGGCATGCCATGTCTCAACAGGAGGGATGGTGGCACTAGTAGAACAATATTACCACACCTATGGTATGGTAGTATTGTCAATACGTATACAAAAAAAAAAATTTTTGTAAATGAAGTGATCTCAGCGATGGCCAGGAACCTCGAGATCACCATTTGAGATTATCCATGGCAGACCAATCAGACTCCCTGGACTAGCTGACATACAAGAAAAGACGACAAAATACCAAAGGACTTATCATGGCATATGAAACAGACAATGTTAACAAGAGAACTGTACAAAACACATGAACTGCCGAAAGACTCTACTGTATCCACACAGCCAGTGCATGTCGGAGACCTGGTGTTCATCAAAGCTGTGAAGAGGCCCAAGTGGAACAGTCCGAGGTGGGAGGGGCCATATCGAGTACTGCTGGCCACACCAACAGCTGTAAAAGTGGAGGGACGAACCACGTGGGTGCACCTATCTCACTGCAAGCAGCGGGAACTGCCAGACCTGAACCTCACCGAACCCTCTACACCGAGTGAGTAGACCCGCAGAGACTCAGGACTTCCAGACCTCCCAGACGCAGGACTTCTCTTGTAAGCAGAGACGACAACAGAGTACAACGGTGCGCAAAGTACCAGTACTCTGCGACAACAGAGTACAACGGTGCACAAAGTACCAGTACTCTGCGACAACAGAGTACAACGGTGCACAAAGTACCATTACTCTGCGACAACAGAGTACAACGGTGCGCAAAGTACCAGTACTCTGCGACAACAGAGTACAACGGTGCACAAAGTACCAGTACTCTGCGACAACAGAGTACAACGGTGCACAAAGTACCATTACTCTGCGACAACAGAGTACAACGGTGCGCAAAGTACCAGTACTCTGCGACAACAGAGTACAACGGTGCACAAAGTACCATTACTCTGCGACACTGAGTGGCAACTCCAGACTGATCATCATGACTACCAACATGATTGCCATCTACCTGGTGATCATCGTGGCATGGACACAAGGAGCAGACGGCACGGACGAGAAGGAACAGGTCGTATGGTCAGGTCCATGTTCTAGACAAAGTAAATGTATATCACTGCTTCGATTTTGCATACCAGTGAACAAGACTTACACCTTCCAGGTGCCCTACAACCAGTTAGTGGGGAGTAGGGGAGTCAAGATATCAGATCAAGCAGATGTTAAAACGATATAGTGTATGTTATGCCGGGGCAAATAGATAACTCATGGGGGAATGAGGTGGTAAACTCAGGAGAGCAGTGGGTACCCAAGGCTACGACAGAGCAGGCCAAGAAGTGGGCGGGCAGGTTAATCCTCATACAGACACCAACACACTTATCAGTGACAGTAAACATGAAAACAAGCCGAACCTTACAGAGTGCACCCTATTTAGACTCTATTGGTACACCACCGGTAAAGACCCATATTGTGACATAATCCTCTGCTCTGTGGCAGTAACACACGAACAAACAGTTGTCAGCGCATTAGGAGCAAGAGCTAAACAACAAGGCCTGACTGTAATAGACACGGACAAATGGACCCATCTGACTTTATGCATATAGCAACAGGAGTGAATGCAACTACCAATGCATGGGTACGACAGGCAGTGGGAGTAGCTGCAACAGTAAAGCGTGACTGTGTGGTATGTATGACAGCAAGGCCACAACTATTATTGGTAAATGCATTACCTGTAAATGAGTCTTGTGCACACATCTTAGCGAATAGAACAGGTAACAGGAGATTGTGCACTGCGTACCAAGCCGCCTTTCCAAAATTGCCCACCAAAACACAGCCACCTGTCTTCACAGTGCCAACAGACACCACCTTTACCTGCTACCACATCACCACGTGCCAACCTAACAACGACAAGATGTATGGTGGTGGTGTGGAGGTAACATATTACGAGGTCACATGGAAGCCAGCGGTACGGGGAGCTGTGCCTATGTTTCCCTAATATGGCCTGCCACGGTTGTTACGACCCCGCCGAGACGGGGCGCCAGGGGGAGGCGTGAAATAGCGTCTTCACCTGTGGTCCTGTTGCCGGTGACGCCTGACACCACATACCTGGATGCTATTGGCGTCCCAAGGGGGTCCCTGATGAGTATAAATTGGTAGATCAAATAGCCACAGGGTTCGAAAACCTCCCACTGATATCAGCAGTATTCCCTGTAACTCCAAACAAAAATGTTGATAGAATAAATTATCTGCATTTCCAGATGCAGCGTCTGACCAATCTTACCCATAACTTAGGACAAAGTTTAGGGAGTCAACTACACCACACGTCCTTAATGGCGTGGCAAACTAGAATGGCAGTGGACATGTTGTTGGGGGAAAGAGGGGGTGTCTGTTCAATGTTTGGGGACCAGTGTTGCACGTTCATCCCCAACAACACAGCAGCAGATGGGGCCATAACGCACACATTGACACAACTGAAGACAATGGCAAACACACTGAAGGAACACTCAGGGGTACACAGCATGATACAAGACTGGTTCAACCGTCTCTTTGGAAGATGGAGTAGCTTGGTAGTACCTTTTCTAACCACTCTAATAGTAGTGATAGCCTGTTTTGTATTCTGTGGTTGTTGTTGTATACCACTGTGTAGAACTACCATTGAACGTACGGTTGAGAAGCAGTCTCGAGTAAGTTTACCACCACATACGCCCTAATACCAGCAGAAAATGAGGACACTGAAACTGGCAATTACTATAGCGCCTAAATATTACCACTCTGGGTGTAAAAGCATTAGTTTAAAATTATGGTATGGTATGGTAAAATTTCAGGTATGCTGAAATCTGCGAGGAATGGTATATCTGGATGTGAGAAAATTTGCTAATGTTTTGATAAACAGGAGAGAAATGTAAGAAGATTTGTAAATATGTGAATAAAATTATAATAAAATCATAATTATGTGAATGATGCAACAGCCAAGTATTTGAATTTATCTTCAAGGTTAGCATATTTTTCACAATGTTCCAGTAGTATCTAAGAAGATACTGTTTGGTATCAAAAGTACGTAAGAAAGCAGCCTGGTATCAGGTTGACCATGTGTAGTAAGACAACGGAGTGAACTAGACGAACGTAAATCAAGGTTGGCCCCCGGACTGTGCAGGTCAGACTGAGTATGATTGACATCAGGTGTCCTTGTACAGGCCGGGCCTCCCGATTTGATAAATATAGTGTGATTCATGTTTTAAGATATGGTGTGATACATGTGTTTGAGAGGTGACGAGCAATATCTGTAACTCCACCTCTGTATGTGTAATATACTGTGGAAAAACCAAATAAAAGGCTGTACCAAAAACAACTCTTTGAGAATGGGTGCACCACTCCGCGTGGCTGTGGTGTACTGCGATTCTCCCTTGCAAGCCAACCAAAGTATTGATCTCTGTGTCGTTTTCTTCTAGTTGAAGCGTTCTCCAGAATTGGAAAACAAAGGTATTAACCCTAATTTTCTGACTGGGGACATCCAAAATGTCCCCAGTACTGAGCCTGAGGATTGGCTGGAGGATCCTGGACCCAAATAAAGCCGTTTCTGGAGCCGACTGCAGCCCAATAACCATCAGAGGCATCTGCGACTGAAGGGCTTCAAAAACAAAAAACGTCTTCAAAGGCCTCGTCTCCTAAAACGCCACAGAACTGACTGTTTGGACTTTAGAGAGAGACCAAACATGGGACATTGAAAGGTGGAAGAAAGTTTTATTTTCTGATGATAAAAATGTGACCTTAAAGTGTACCTAAACGGGCGTGCCAAAGCCTTTCCCCACCCACAAACAAAAGTCAAAAAGTGCTGTGAAAGAGGCGGTCTCTGAAGTTTGGGGGTGCCATGCGGGGGGTGAGTGTGTGGGCCTTTGCATTGGCACAATCACAGCAGACAGATTACGTGGGAGGGACTTGGTTATATACCACAGGGACAGGGGCAGGACAATGGGCAGCACCTGATGACGATGTGTGGAGCTGGTGCGGCTTATGACGTTCTGTGGAGGCCGTGGACACGTCTCCAGCCAATCAGGACATTCTAATTTAGTAGCAGAGTTTACCCTGAAGACAATGGCCGCTGACTGCTCTGCTTTGTGACTACGACACTGGAGGCCGCCATTGCTCCGCTATTGCTGTAGTACCTCCATATGGCCGCTATTCCCCATTGGAATGCATTGGACTTTAGACACGTTAAAAACAGCTTTAATGCCCAGTGCCTAATGTTTTAGAAGTGGCTAGAGCTAGATATTCCTCCTGTGATTACGCTGGGTTAAAAACAATCTGGGGCACCGGGCTGGTTATGGTAGCAAATTTTTTTAGAAATCTCCTACTTAACGGGGGTCTGACTGTTGGCATTGGAGCTGCGCGAGCTACACGTCACGCAAGGGCCGAGTCTACAGTGAAGCTCCCCCCCTTATGCCCTTATTAGGAACATGCTTCGTCAGAGCTGGGGAGGAGGAGCCTGTAAATCCGCCATGATTTTCCCCTCGAACGTGGTCATTGTGGTAAACGGGGAGGAGTGAGGAATGACGGTCTATTAATAATATGTCTATGCCTGAAGAACCCATTCTTGTCCCATTGACAAGAATGGGTGAACCCATTCGTTTTCAGGCCAAAGTTAGGATTTAACACATGTTTGCGCTATAATGTCAGAATAATGTCAGGGACCAGTAGACAACACTATGGGACACCCATTGAGACAGTTTATCAGTAAAAAAAAACTTGATTTGGTGTTTAGTTGCTCTTTAATGTTCCTGATGGTCCACGTCCCCCAACCCGGCAGGAGCTGGTTGGACAAAGCCACAGAATACCCAATACAGTGCCTCTCAAAAGTACTAATACACCTTGAACTTTTGCACATTTGTCATGTTTACAACCATAAACATAAAGATTTTATTTAGAATTTTTTACAGAAAGTTCACACACAAGTAACAGACAACTGTGAAGTGAAAGCAAAATGTCACATGATTCTGTTATTTTTCAAAAAATAGAAAACCCAAAAGTGGAGCGTGCACAAGTATTCATACAGCATGAATTAATACTTTGTGGAACCCCCTTTTGCAGCAATAAGAGCAGCAAGTCTTTTGGGGTCTGACTCTACAAGATTTGCACATCTAGAAACTGATCTTCCAGTGTCTGTGGCTGGACCCACTTCCAGTAAAAAGCTTACTGGAAGTGGATCTTCCACGACACTTTTTTGTTCCATAACCCTCAAGATCTTTTGATGAATCCAAAATGATGATGATTCCACCTCAGGAGCGATGGCGCGCTGTGAGAGGCCCTGCTTATGCAGCTCAACAACCCGAACACAGTCTTAACGAGAACTTTGATTCTGCCTTTGCCATCAAGACGTCATGACAGTGTGAATATCTGACAGAAAATGACACTGAATCCACATTTTTGTCCAGATTTGGCCGTCTAAAGACATGTGGTTCTAAACTTTTGATTAGCTGCAAAATAGACTATTTCCGTTTATTTATTGTCTTCAATAAAATGCGTACTCAAATTTTTGTTTTGTCTCACTCCCATTTCTTTGTGTTGTATTATGGAGTTATTTAGAACCTTGTTAAGATCCAACCATGTAAAATGCAATTTTATTTTAGCCATTTTTCTACTGGTCTTAAAGCTACTGTAAGCGATACAGTTTTGCCGGACCGGCATGGTTGCATTCCCACATTGCATCGCCACTGTCGCAAACACTGAGGCAACTTTGTACTGCAGAAGGAGACCGGCTCCGCACCTCCCTCACCTCACAGGACACCCCTACCCTCACCTGCCCCTCACCATGTAAACACGTGTAGAGATCACAAATGTTTGCGGGAATAAAAACCTCTGCAACTTAGTTCTAAATGTTCAAAATGCAAAAAGCAGAGCAGGGTTCACTACTCCACCTACTGACAACAAAAATCAAACAGACACAGCTTAGTGCAGCTTTCGATCAGTAGTGTATTTGGCAACGTTACATCTTGTATCCTACACCACATGGAGAAAAGCATGTTCCGGCTTGGCAAACCATTTGGTCTGGACAATTCGTAATTTAAAGTTTTAAAAGAAAAAATTAAAATAGGTTAATAGCACCGTACCTGCTAATGCTATCTCTATGCTACCGCTATCTGCAGCAGCAAAACACTGAAGATCCAACACTTAAACGGCTAAAAGTATTATGACGGTGAAGAAAATATTCTGGTAACATTTGCAGTGCTTCTAGCCTGTGTCACTCTGTATTCAACTCTTATTTATTTATTTATTGGTTTATTTGGTCGGGACAGTGCATGTTAATGAACATACATGGGTCTCATGCATGTAAACAAGCCACACCGGATTGTAGCCGTGGGCTAATTTGCGTCCGTCGTCCCCCATGCGCACTCTCAAACACACTCATATTCATCCTGGCCTATTGTACATGTTTTTAGTGGTAGGGAAAGCGGAGTACCCGGAGGAAACCTACGCAGACACGGGGAGAACATGCAAACTCCACACAGAAAGGCCCCGTCCTGGAGAGGAATCGAACCCGGACCTTCTAGCTGTGAAGCATGAGCGCTAACCGCTGTGCTACCGTGCCGCCCTCTCACAGGGTATATATAGTAAACAAAACATAAAATTGTATTGACCTTAAAAAAGTTCCCGTTCCCATGAATTGTGCCCCACCTCTTCCATTAGTATTAGTTTACATAGGACTGCAGACGCCAAGAGAAAATCAGTTACTACACGGACACAAAGCTGTTTTCAAACTGAACAGGCTACGCTCGGGTCGACCTCGACCAAGTTTCTTTTTTCAGTAGCTGCTGCTGCTGTAAAAATGTCTTGCTTTAATGTATGAATTGCTTCTGTGCAAAGTCATGTGTATACCTCCACAACGATGGCCACATATGTCAACGTCTGCTAATGCGCCACATGACAAAGAAAGCTTTGTTGACCAGGTTTGACGTATGTCCGAAAGCTCCACGCCTCCTCCTTTTAGATACCGCCTAATGGAGTGGGTTTATCATCCAAATGATCAGTTTGGGACAGTGTAGTCATCAAATTAACATAAAGATTCTCAGTGGTAGTGAGCCCACGGCACTATGTTGTTGTTGTTGATAACAATGTTCCCGTGTGTGAGTCCCTGCTTCAAGAATGTGATGATGACCTGGTTACGCATTTGTGGAAACCGAATCGATGCTAAAATGACACATAGTTCTTAAGCATACTTAAAATGAGTCCATCCCTTCCATTCTTTCATCTCTTCCGCTTCCAAGAATCTGGGAGTAGGTCACGGAGGCTGCAGTCTGAGCAGAGATGGCTAGACTTCCTTATCCACGTGCACTTCCTCTAGCTGAGTGCTTCTCAAATATTTTCAGTTGCGCCCCCCATAGGAAGAAGAAAACAGCCCCACTATTTGAGAAGGACTGTTCTAGCTGTTCTGGGGGACCCCGAGGCAGCACCAGGCCAGTGCGGAGAAATCCAGTGTGTGTCAAATTTTAAAGTGCTCTGGAAGTTTTTGTCAAATAATTGTTTTGTGATGAGGGTGCTCTTTAGCGTTTAGGGAGCAAAGCTTGTTAGAGAATGATACCAAACTACAAGTAATTAAGTAACAAAAGATACTAGACTTACATTTTGGTGTCTTTTAGCGCTCGTAGTCCCATACCTTTCTCTTCCCAAGTCCCAGCACAGCTCATGCGGGGAAACTCTTCTTCTGTTCGGGGCCAGGCATCTGTGTCCCGCTGTTTCCTAATACTTTGCCATCGAAGCTTCATGAGGAAGGGGCGCCAAACATCCATGATTAATAAATCCACTTAATTTTGCCTTGTTCAGACATTTCACAAGAGGAATATTTGTTTATCCGGTTTAGTTGAGCTGCACTTCTGGAACATCTTGCCCATGCGCGGCTACATTAGGGGTTTTCCCAGGCGAGGCAAACGAAAGGGGAGCTGCTGAGATACAGCAGGGCCTGGGGGTCACACTGTCATTGTACGTCGAATTTTGATTGGCTGATAATTCTATCAGTCATGTGTGCGGCCTGACAACACAGGGGTATCTGGAACTGTAGAGCAGGCCAAAGGAGGAACAGCTCACCAGAGGTGTTTAAGGCACTTTTTGAGTAGGAAATGTATTTATTTATTGGTTTATTTGGTTGGGACAGTGCATGTTAATGAACATACATGGGTCTCATGCATGTAAACAAGCCACACCGGATTGTAGCCTTGGGCTAATTTGCATCCGTCGTCTCCCATGCACACTCTCAAACACACCCACATTCATCCTGGCCTATGGTACATGTTTTTAGTGGTAGGGGAAACCGGAGTACCTGGAGGAAACCTACGCAGACACGGGGAGAACATGCAAACTCCACACAGAAAGGCCCCGTCCAGGTGGGAATCGAACCCGGGACCTTCTAGCTGTGAAGCACGAGTGCTAACCGCTGTGCTACCGTGCCACCCAAATTACAGTTACACCTCAACAATACCAATATAAGTGACTCAACTGTAATTTATACAAATACATTTCAAATTAACTATAGTATTAAGACATTTTACACTTTCTTTTTTTCCATTTGGTCAAGGCTAGCAGAGAAGGCCCTGCTGGCACTGACTGCACACCACTGCTGATGTCATGCTCCTCTGCTGTCAGTAGAGGATAACAGTGATTAGGAATTCAGTCAGAACAGTAGAGGGCAGCACTGCAATTTTAAGCACTTGGACCAAACACTGTCACACAAATAGATTACTTTTAATGAAAGTTTATAATTATAAATTAGATTAATTGGGTTGAAGGTACTTGAGTCATCTTCTGTACTCCGTAGTTGAAGTCTCAAACGTTTCACCTCTCATCCAAAAGGCTTTGTCAGCAAACTAAGGTTCAGCTCAGCCCACAGTCTAGATAAAGACCACAAGGAGGAGTTTGAGCTTGGCCCGGCTCCTCCCCTCTAATCACAGCTACTCTCACCTGTGGGTAACACCTTTGAAGTAGAGCGTCTCTAACTACCTGCTCACCCCAGAGTATCGATCTGTCCTGTCCTATTCATGGCTGATCACTGTTAATTACCTGTCCTATTGTTCTGTTGTTAGCTGAGGTGCCGTCTCAATGGACTGGCCGTGCCCTGTCGGCTGTCTGCGAAGGAGATTAGCATAAAGTGGAGAAAGATTAAATCTGAGATCACCATTCCGGTTCATGGAGGGATTTTCTTTCTTGACAAAAATAGCTTATTTCACTCCTTGTTCAAATCAACGTTCTTCTTTAGCTAAAATGTTAATCTCCACCTCAAAGCCTCAAACCACTCCTTTGAGGACAGAGAGGTCAACAGTTTAATGTGGCCATATATGAATAAGATAAAATATCCAGCTTTACAAATGTAAAACACACTGTAATGTCCAGCTTCTAAAAGACTTCTTAAAGATTTAATAGACATATTAAGTGACAATATGTGTGTGTGTGTAATGAACATCTATTGCCTCCTAGTATATTGCAATGTGGATGGTCCTAAAAATGAGCACCACTTACTTGCATAGATGGGAGAAACATTGGGGCAATGTTGCTGAGTCCCCGCCCCCTCTGGGTGAAAATAACATGGCAACATATGGGATATGGGAGAATTTCTTTCTTGCTTCTTTATTGCTATAGTGTTATCAAGCTCATTATTAAGGAAATAGCTTCTTTAATCTGTAAATATTTAGACTAACTTATTAAACATGCTCGTTCAATAGACGAGAGGTGCTGTTTCACCCACAGGGGGCGCTAACCTTCTCAGTGACATAAATGTTGCTCCCATATATAGGCCCTTTGTAAGTTACTGAATGATGCAAGTGTAAAAGTAAATCATACACTAAACCTGTTATGGTGAGTAAGAGTGAATGAATGGAAAAATACTTGTCAAGATCACTTTATTTGCAGGCAGTACAATGGTTGTATTTACAGTGTGTATTGACCTGGATTTACATGTGATCATTCATAGATGGCTGCACAGTTGCACTTTAGCCCCACGGCAAGTAGGTTCTGGGTTGGATTCCTTAGTCAGAGTTGGAGTTTCAATGTTCTGGTTACCCATCACTAAAAGCTTTCAGTTTTGGTTAACGACATGCAAATAAATCAATGGCGGCGTGATGTACACACTTTGAGTGCAGAGCTACTCAGTGATGACTTATAGAAATTAAAACTGTGCACAGCAGTTTGAGTTCCATCAAAGACACAGCAAATTCCAGGAAATACAAATTGGAGCATTGCAGCAGTAAAAGAAACAACAACAAAAATCTACATGTGAATAAGACAAGATTCCCTTCTCCTTGACGAGGGAATGTTGAAACGTGCTTTAAAGCTCACTAAGTAACGTTTCTACGATATGCCTCCTGCTGTCTTTAAACTTGACATTCCGCCACACAGTTGACATAATCGGCGTCTTCTGAAACCGCCTTCTGGAAAGGACAAAAGACATATCACATTTACAAGACACACACATCTGACCTTTTTTTCTACTACACTTTTAAAACTATAAGCTCTTGAAACGTTATGAAGTTGAGGTGCACTGATCATGAAATCATGAAATGTGTGATCGGTAAAATGTTTTTCTCTGTGTTTTTATTATTATTTATTATTGAGACTTTGAGGCCCATGCAAGTTTCATTATTCTTGTGTATAATGCCAAATAAAGGATTCTATATGCACCCTATTTTGGCTTGACTTCAATGGTGTGTGAAAAATATGTGAAAAATATGTTTATAGTTTGACAGAAAGCGGCTAAAAATTAAGAAAGATTGTGATTCCCACGAGAGGTTTCTTCCCCCTGGGCTAGACCACGCCCCCTTGTATGACACGTTGACGTCTGTTTCTATCACATTTAGAATAAAAGACAAAATCATACCTGATGCCGTCTGGTCGTGGTCGCCTTTTCCCGAACCAAACTGAAATAAACGAACAGAGACATTGTCATTTGTCACTAGTAGTAGTGGTCTATTCGGTCATTTCATTCCTTTAAACAATAAACAAACATTTCCGTTATTCGTGTACAACACGACCGAAAGGGTTTAGGCTGAAGTGAAAACTTATTATGCCTAACCAGTTTACAGACTTCCACGAGAAAACAAACACAAACATTTATAGAAAACAATATCAAGTGTCAAACAGAAGAGAAATAAGCATGTATTTAAAATTGATTTCAACATAAATTTCAAATATTCCAACATATATGTATATACTGTATACATTTGTGTTATGTTAATGTATTTAAAACTAAATCATGTCATCATTTAAATTCATTCATTATAGATCTATTAAAGTCTTTTCACTAGTTTCTTACTTTATTCATCCTAAGCTTATATATTTTTGAATGATAGTTGTATAGATTTATACAACTTTTTGAAAGCTTTGACTGTTTCAGACTGTTTTAACTGATCTTTCAAATCGTTCCACAGATTAACACCTCTTACAGAAATACATCCACTTTTTAAATTCTTTTTAGCTTTTACTTTTTTTGAAAATGGCAGTTCCTCTGAGGTTATACTGACTTTCCCTGTGTTCAAAAAGCTGCTGGATGTGAGGAGGGAGAAGATTATTATGTGCTTTGTACACTATTACTAAAGTATTAAGATCAACAAGATCATGGATTTTCAATAGATTTAGCTCTACAAAAATAGGAGTTGTTGGTGCATAGAAATCTGCTTTAGTGATAATTCTTATTGCCTTTTTTGGAGTAGGAAAATAGGATGAGTATTGGATTTGTAATTGTTTCCCCATATTTCCAAGGCATAATTTATACATTATACAATAATAAAAGAGATTTTTTATCAAGTGCAGTTTTCATTTTACCAATTACAGCAATGGTTTTTGCTAATTTTGTTTTTAATGTACTTATATGCGATTTCCATTCAAGACGGCATCGTCCACTTTTGTGTGTTTATTTGGTTACCTTACTTATTTAAAAGCAGGAAACGTTATTTTTTAATCAAGCAAAAGTTCGGTAGTCACACAGGGCGTCGCCATCTTGCGCACTCACTGAAATACTTTATATATTAAATGTATTCTCACCACTCGATGAGGAGCAGAGCGCTGAAGAGCACAATAATCCCACATATCTTCACTATGTTGTAAGGGCCAATCCCAACACTGGCATCTGGCAAAAAGTCAAAGGAATTTGTTCACATTTTACAAGATAGTTATTTATTATTTTTTATTTTCTCCATCCCTGTTTCAACTGAGAAGAATAATACAATGTTATCGACCTAGAGGAACATTTTGCACTAAGGAACAGGACACAGAACAGGACGCAATCCAAACCTTCCTAAACCAGAGGAGGAACAACCAGGAAGTTACGCCATGCAATATACACTCCACATTCTCCTGCAACAAATTTAATGTTATTACCAACAATACAAATAAAATCTGAGCAACTGCACACACAAAAACTATCAATGTACTATCAATCATTTCACCCTTGTGCGAAGATCGGCCGAGTTCGGAGACCTTTGGGGGCAGCAGTGGCTTGTGGGATTGTTCTTAGCTCCTTATGACAGGTGCACATTGGGGATAGTTAAATCATGAGCTGCACTCGTCTCCACTCTGCGATTGTTCAAAGACACAATTGTAGCTATGATCAAAGTTTTGTCATAGTAGTTTCAGGCTTCAGAAGACGTGTGTTAAGCTGAGGAAAGTGCTGCATGCTAGTGGGGTTTATTTTCACAGAAAAGTGCAGGGAATGTCCTGTAAAATGCGTAGTCGGCCTGTGTTGCTTGTAACTCTGGCGGTGTGCGCTGATGTGTTGACGGGACACTGACAGAGATCCTCCCTGCAGAGAGAGGATGGCTCACTCTACGACTAGTGTGACAAAATATCAGACCCGGCCTGATGTCGGTTGTAGCTCATCTTTGTTCTATTTTAAATCTTTGTCCCTGTCTCACTGTACGACCTAAGACCTACGTTTTTTAGCTACGACCTAAGATTTTTCACACGACTAGTGATCGTACATCGTAGACGGCCAAAATCACACAGTGTACACCCGCCTTTATGGGCTGATGAGGAACATCCTGAGGTTCCTCTGCTAAAGTGGTATTAAAGGAAACATACAGCTCCTTTCCTAACTACCTCCTAACTGCACTGACCCATTTGGATGCTCCTTGTCATGGCTGACGATGAGACATGTCCGGGTCAAGGATAGGAGGGTCCTAAGCTTATTTACACTTTTTAGATGCAGCCTATACTAATAGAACACAACAATACAATGTAATCTAATCGTGCTTTCAGATCTAAACAAAGGTCACTGGTATCACCCATTGTACTTCTATTTACGTGATATTGACTTACGTTCATGCCTCAGTGTGATGACAGGAGAGTTCTGTTCACCGACTTGATTCTTGGCCTGACAGAAGTATTGGCCTTGTGTTGAAAGGTTGAAGATGAGACTGTAGACATGTCCTTGGTGAACTCTCTGTGGACCCTCTGAGGTGACCCTGAACCAGCTGAACGTGTGGACTGGAGGTCTGGCTCTGCTGGAGCAGCTCAGGTTTACAGACTCTCCCACAGACCGCGGAGTGTTCCCACTGAGCTGCACTGACGTGTATTTAGGAGAATCTGAGGCAGATGTGAAACAATGACATAACTATGACACACATTTTATGTTTATTCCTTATACTAAAGGTGCATTATTTAACTTTTTATGTGGGAAAAGTTACTAGTTACAAGTGCGTATTTGATCTTTCAGTGACCCAGTGGCTGTATGGGTGGTTAGTAGGGGTTAGTGGTTAGTAGGGGTGTAACAATGCACCAAAAATCTCACGATATGTACCGTACCAAAGTGACGGTGCAGGATTTAGTCTATATTTGTTAATATTTAAGCTTCAGGGCACAGTGCACATGTATGTCATCATCACAACACATGAAATCTGCGTGACTTTGAAAAGGTTTCTCCGAGTCCTGCAGACGACCAGGCTGCGGTGAGTGATAGATCCAGAGCGCCAGACAATTGTGTAAGATCCAATCTTGTTCATAATCCGCGTCAAAAGTTTTGTTTCCAAAAAGCAGGCTCAAATCGAAAGCGCTGCTGTGAGTGTTTTAGCTGCGTCTAGGTAAAGTGAAACTGAGCACATGGCCTACACTGCACTGCTTTTTTATTTTACTTTTTAGAGGGCTACAGTTTGTTTGTTTTCTATTTTGTTGGGCCCATTTTATTATAAAGCAGCTTTAAAAAAAATAGAAAGCATTGCAAATTTTATTCTGAGACATTAAATACTGCCTAATGATGAATATTTAGGATATTTTATTTAAAAACAACTTCTTATTTTTTATATCACACTTTCACCGTGATGCACTGAACCGTGGGTCCTGCACCGTGAACTGAACCGAACGTGAGAAAGCTGAACCGTTACACCCCTAGTGGTTAGCATAGCACCTTTACTTTCCCTCATAGTGGCCTCGAGGACACTATAGGATCAATTGTGTTTTAGGTTTAGGGTTTCTGGTAGGTTTTCTGGATGGAATGTATGCGTAACCATGGAGACGGTTCCATCAGCAGTGAAGACCTACCGGAAATCATAAAAAACAATTGGTCCTGGAGCATCCTAAAGGCCACCTTGATGGAAAGCAAAGGCGCCATCTTAACCACCCACACAGCCACTGGGTCACTGAAAGGTCAAATACACACAAATATCAACTTTTTTTTTCCTGCATAAAAGTTACTTAAGGCACCTTTAATGTATGATATACAGTACCAGTCAAAAGTTTGGAAACACTTTTTCATGTTTTGTCTTTTCTTTTATTTCAAGAATATTTACATTGTAGATTCTCACTGAAGGCATTCATTTATGAATGAACACATTATGGAATTATGTTTTAAACAAAAAAAAGTGAAATGGATTCTTTGAAATAGCCTTTTGCTTTGAGTACTGCTTTGAACTTTTGATATTTTCTCAGTGAGCTTCACGATGTCGTCACAGAAACGGTTTTGACTTTAGAGACTGTTTAAAGGGATACTTCGGGATTTTTGACATAGGGCCTCATTTCCTAGTTATCCAGAGTGTTGTTGATGTCTGGAGATATTTTTTTCTTAAATTCATGCAGTTCTTATATTTGAAGAGTCTAGTTGCGCTAGCCTAGAGCAAGGCTAAAGCATTTCTATGGTAACCGCTAGCCTGCATTAAAAACAGTCTGACCCACTCCACAGTGCACCTGAGGTAAATCACTTATAACACCAGACTAACCATATAAATGTCTGTGTTAATAGAATAATTTTGGAAATATAACTGACCTTGTATCACATGAATTACCGCATTTTGAGGGACTATTTTCTCGCAGATCACTCCGCCGCTGCGTTAGCTTACAGCCACGAAGCTGATGCTGCTCAAATATAAGTTATTTTAAATGCAAAATGGTTAAAATTATTCTATCGACACAGACATTTATATCATTAGTCTGGCGTTATAAGTGATTTACCTCAGGTGCACTGTGGAGTGTGCCAGACTGTTTTTAATGCAGGCTAGACTTTACCATAGAAATGCTTTAGCCTTGCTCTAGCCTAGCGCAACTAGACTCTTCAAATATAAGAACTGCATGAATTTAAGAAAAAAATATCTCCAGACATCAACAACATTCTGGATAACTAGGAAATGAGGCCCTATGTCAAAAATCCCGAAGTATCCCTTTAACCATTTCAGATGACGACCTTATGAAGCTCATTAAGCAAATGCCAAGAATAAAGGGAATTTAAAATATGAGCTATTTCAACCTTCTTTGTTTCCCACATAATCTCATGAGTATGTGTGTATATGATTGTTTAATGTCTTCATGAGAATCACACAATGTAAATAGAAAAAAGAAAAAACTAATACATAAAAAGTGTTTCCAAACTTTGGACAGGTTCTGTATGTTCAATCTGAGGGCAAGGACTAAAATAAGAAATCCTTTTGTCAGTAAAGTTTTCCACTTACATTCCACGGTCAGAGAGAAGCTCCCGTCTGCCCTCTTCTCTCCTCCACTCACAGGATACACCGCAGAGCAGTTGACCTGGAGTCCATCATGTCTGTCAGATAAAGTCATCTCCTGTTGGATGGAGGTGGTGAAGGTCCCGTCTGTGTTGGTGACCATGGTGTGGGGAGGGTCTTGGTGGAGGCTCCATGACAGTTTAGGAGGAGAGTCTGGACAGGGAGTCGGAGCGGAGCAGGTGATCGTCACTGACTCCTCCTCCTTCTGTCGTCCTGAGACCTGCACTGAGGGGCTCCAGGGAGAGTCTGCACAGAACAACACAGACAGGACTGGACTGTTCAAAAGTCGTGTATGAAGAACCTTCCTACATATTTCATAAACAAGACATTTGTGCCCCCAGGTAAAAAACTGAAATGAAATATTGATTTGATTATTGAGCCAAACCTTTCAGTAAAGTTGCAGCAAACACAATGTGGGCCTCCAGTTCAATGACTGATCCTGGAGCGTTTAAGCGTTCAGTTAAGGTACAACTGTTCATACTGAGATTAAGTAGATGTTGTTTGTGGCAGCCCTTTTAGTTTTAGTCTTTTAGACAAAACACTTTTAGTTTTAGGTTCGAACCGTTCATATTAAAGAGCCGTGCAAATACAGTTTATCTATTTCTTCATTGTGAGATCTTATGATGTTCACACTTTGAACACAGAACTGCTCAGAACTGGTCTGGTGATGTCTTACAGTAGAATTTAAAACTGCAGTTTTGTGTTTCTTCAATGACACAACACAATCCAGGAAATATAAATTCGAGCGATGCAGCAGTAAAACAACAACTTAAATAAATATAGCTGTGCCTCCGCTCAGCTGTGGCAGCAGACCGGCAGCTGTTATCAAACACACCCTCTTGTGTTCTGTTAAGAAACACTACCCTAGTCTCATGTTAGCGGCTTTTTACGCCACTTTTTTGACGGCTGTAAAAATATTGTAGATGAATATTTTCACCAAAGCTTGACTATTTTATAGCCAATTTTAAAAATGACCAAAAAATTATCACACAAAATGGCTCATTTTCTATTATAAAAAGTTTTGCGCAGAATTTAGATTTACTTTTTAAAACACCCTTTGGTATGTCAAAGTCAACTTTGATTTTGACAGTTTTTGAATTTTTATGTAAAGTTGAGTTTTCACATTTTCTCCCTAATCTCACGTTAATGGCATTTCGTGCCCCATTGACTCCCATTATGAACTCACTTTTTCATCGCTCTGCCGTCACACTTTAAAATCTTTTGTTGTTGTTGTTTCTTCTGATCAGAGTTGGAACATTTGTGATTTTTACAATTCAAACTGAATTTTGAGCCTTTACCCTGGGAAAAACCTAATATCACAGTGAGGCTGTTTCTGTGAGTTATGAGGCTCATGGGGGATATGCTTATACATATGGGGGAGGTCTGTGGGAGGTGCTGGGGGGTGTTGGAGGGTTTGTGAGTTGGGGTGGTTTTCCATGGTGGGGTAGTTGTCAGGTGTTTGTGTTTACAAACATATTTGAAAATGCATTTTCAGAGTAAATGCTCAAAATTTAGTTTGAACCATAAAAATCCATTTTACCTCCTCTGATCAGAAGAAACTACAAATAACCAAAAAAGCGATGAAAAGCCACTAACGTAAGATTAGGGAGAAAATGTGAAAGTTCAATTTTACATAAAAACAAATAAGTATAAAAATCAAAGTTGTTACTGATCTTTGACATACCCAAGGGTGTTTTAAAAAGTAAATCCAAATTCCGCCCAAACTCACTTTTTACATGTAAAATGAAAATTAATTCTTTTTGTCATTTTTTTAATTGGCCATAAATAGTAAAATATATAGATATTTTTTCAACTTTGGTAGTTTTGTGCAGAACAGAAGTGGATTAACATAATTACGTGAAAAAAGTTTGAAAAATGTTCATCTACAATATTTTAACAGCCGTCACAAAAGTGGCACAAAAAGCGCTAACATGAGTTTAGGGTAGTAAATTTGTACAGGCTCCACCAATGACCAATGTAAATTGAAAAAATAACTTTGATAATGTTTGTCAAAATAATTACAAAAAAAATTATTCAAATATCTCAAATATGGAAAAAGTTATTGCCAAATTAAGAGCAAAACATGGCAAAAAGTGGCAGGAAATGCCCCACAGGACACAGGGGTTAATTGTCAGATAAAATCCTATTGCCAAATAGGGTCCAGTTTAGCAGAGAGTGTAAGGACCACAGGCCGCTCACTGCAAAGTCAGATCAGAGATGAGCGTGAGGCGGGCGGGGAGAGAGAGACAGCAGCACTTGAATGCACATTTTCCAAATACAAAGGATTTAATTGATCAGAAACTGTCACATTGGCTGCAGAGAAGTTGCAGAGTTATGCAGTAGTTGAAGGAAATTGTAGCTTATTGGAACAGTTGCTACAGCTGCAGGATTCTTGGAGGGGCTGACTGAATGAAAGTTGCTCTGTGCCCTGTTTGTGAAATGCACTTCTAAATTTGGACTGAGCTGTTTACGTGGAGCAGGGATGCAAAAGGAAACACGAGACTTATTACGACGACCACCGCTGATGCTCTCTTCTTTCAGCAGGAGGTAAACGCTGCACAGTGGCACTGACACACGTTCCTTCTCACTTTTTTAGTGTAACAAATGCAGCGGCTCATATCAGCTGCTTGTATTGAGAAACCACGCTCTGGCCCACTTCCTCCCAGCGCGCTGGCCTATCACTACTGCAAATACTACTGTATTTGTGTGAGATCAAAGCCTCACTTGCACCAAGACAGTCCTTGCGACAGCCCTGGCAGAAGATCGGGCCCAGTGTCTTTAAATCTGTCAGGGGGCACACCACGCTCCCTAAACAATGATATAGTTGTTTAATAGTGAATTAAAATGTGTAATGTTAACAAATAATACCCCACCAGTCACTAACATTCAGATAAACGGCACACTACAACACTACCGTTCAAATATTTTCCATGAAATCTTGTAGGGAATAGCCTTTGTTTCTCAGAACAAGAAAGTTCAGGAGAAAGTTTCCTTTTCTGGCCATTTTGAGATGCTCCATAACGGCACAAGGGTTTTCTAATCATCAGTTATCCTTTAACACGATTATCTAACACAATGCACCTTTACAGGGTTTCTGTGGGGCATTTAAAAGCATTAAAATTCATTAACTGTATTGTGCCAAAATCAAGGCCTTATATGTCATTAAAAGGCATTAAATTGGATTCAAACTGGGATTAAATCAAAATCTATTGGAAAATGATGACATTGTTCTTACTGTATAAGTTCATCGATAATACCAAAATGATGGTCTAAAACAGGGGTGGGACACATGTTAAAACTCCACTAAACACATTTGTTTTCAGCACATTGACGGCTGATCTGTGGCCCTCTACACCGGCTACACTTACATATGCGGCCCTCGATGAAAACATGTGGACACTCCTGGTTTAAAACATATTCAGTTGAAGTTTTGGCTGAAATTGATTTATTTTGTTGAAAAATTGCCCGTTTTGTCCAATTCTCTTTCCTCTGTTTGATGAAGTGCTTCCAAATCTTAAGAAATGAAATGTGCGTTTTGTTTTTTGTGTTTTTTATACATTTTCAGGAACACTTTTGGATTGATGTGATGGATTCACAAAATTACTGGAACACTCATTTAACACCATTATATCATCTTTAATCTTTTCCAGATCCTCCAAAATAGTGCCCGGATCCTTTGCCTGAAAAACTTAACAATGTCTAGACTTGATTTCTGATTAATTTAATGTTATCCTGATTGAAAAAACTGTGCTTGTCTGTCTCAAATTTTTAGTGACCCCAAACTCTTTGCTGAACAAATATTTGTAAAGACATATTACTGTTTGGATGACCAAGGAACTGCAGAAACACTGAAGTCTGACTAATGAGGAAGTAAGACATTAGAGCGATAAAGAATAAAGTTTATGCGTGAACACAATTTTATCTGAAATTAGTTTGCCTTTTTTTTTTGCTTTTTGTTTAACACAAAGTCTAAAGTAGAAGCTATTTTTGTTTGTTTTGTGTCGTTGGATGTTTGGCCGCACAGTAGTTCTTCCTGTAACTGCATAAAAACCACGTATAACACGGAAGCTATAGAGGCACACAGTATTGGCTTTGAAATATTTGCTACTGTTTAGATATTAAATTTAAAAAAAAAGAATGATACAAAAGAAAAGTGTCTTACCTTGGACCTTTATATGAAGAAGATCACAAACAGCAGTCGCCTTAAACTGATAATTCTCTATTCTGAAGTAATACCTGTCAGAATGACTTGAGTTGATATTAGAAAACAGGGTGGTGCAGTTTTTTCACATGCAGATCCCCGATCATTGTCATTGGAGAGTTACTGGGCCTGTCACTGTTATACAACACATATATGTCATATCCAGTTCTATTTAAAAGGGCTCAGTCTTGCTCCATATGGCTTTAACAGGTTTAGTCGGGTCAAATTGGTGAAGAAACTTAGGGTCAATAGTGAAAGTGCAGGGGATCTGTAAACAGGACCCGCTCAGAGCCTCCAGGTTTGGCGTAGAGACGATCAGAGCACGAGAATATGGACATGCACCAACAGCACCTGCAAATACAACTATGAATCAGTGACATGAACTTTAAAAAAATAACTAATCAATGAAATATTCTGTGCTATTGGTCAAAAGTGGGAAGAGTTGCAAAACATTAAGAGTAACGTTACTTTAAGCTTAATGTACACACGTTTTAGGAAGCTGGGAAGTCCCCTTGAGATAAAACCTATTTCTGACGTTAGTAAAAGTATTTTCTCAACCGACAGATGCAAAGTATTTGTTGAAAATATTACCCGAGTTGTGAACGTTGTGCGTAAAAGCTAAATCGGTATCAGACAGACAATACAGATGGAAAGATGATATGCAATAATTCTGATTATTCCAAATCTAAAAATAAACACCTTTTTTTCCAACTCTAAACATGAAGATTTTTCAACTTACAAGGAGAGTTCTCTGTTCTCTGATAGTATAACTTCAACATGTCATAAAAAATACTCTTGAAGGTGCTGTGTTATTGGTTTTAAGTGAAATGTTTCTAGCGCAGAGCTTACCTGAACACAGCAGTAGGATCAGAAGAACATGTGCAGCTGCCATGGCAAAACAGTGGCTCCGTCAAACACCCGTTTCAGACTAGTCGTGTAAGACTTCTGCAGCGCTTACTGGCAAAGCAACTTCCTCTTTAAGTCCAGCGCCGGCTTCTGCCTTTCACAACAGGACACTTTGAGAAAATGAGGGGGATAAAAGCGGAAGAAATGGGGGAGAGGCCAGTTGTAAAAACCAACATGTAGCACCTCTTTTCCCACATTATGTTACTGTAACTTAATGAGTCAGCTGCAAAACTCATCTAAGCTTCTTCCTTGTTTTTGTCATCACATTTTAGTCGTTTTTGTTGCAGCTTTTGTCACATTTGCTTTTTTGTGGCATTATTGTCGTGTTTTTGTCAGGTTTTTCAATTATTTTTTGTAGCGTTATGGCCACATTTTGTTATTTTTATGGAGTAATGCAGCAAGGCCATTTGACCAGGCACCCCCCAAAGGAATTATTCATATGTAATATAGATAAGGGTCATGTGATTCTACGTGACGTATCGTGCAGCAGTGACAGACTTGATTGACCAGAGCTGCATCATGGCGACCGCTAAGAAAAGGAAGATGGATCTTGAATGTTCCAGGAGAAATGGACAAATGATTTCTTCATTCAGAGGCTGGCAGAGATGAAGAAGACAAATGTCGAGCGCCATTACACCTCGAAACAAATCCATTTGGATAAAGTGAAGGGTCTTTGTCGGAGTGTGGGTGCCCACAAAGCAGCTTTCACAAGACTGACCCAAACTTGAGTAGCATCATCATCATCACTGCCAGCTGACATCAGACGACAAAGATAAACTGTGATCAAAGTGTGTCAAAAAAATCAAAAAACGTGATGAAAACACAACCAAAAAGGTCGAGAACGTGACAATCATAACGAGGAAGACGCTTATCAGTTTCGTAGGTCTTTGCTTTCAAATAAGGAGTTATTCTGGCCTATAGGCCGTCAGCTCCAGTCGAGAAGCTTTTAGACTTGGGTAAAGCCGAACTGGAGAAAATGCACTCGGTTAAGGCGGGGGGTAAGAGGTTAATTCCTTTATTTGTTTGTCTTTTTCTCTTTGGGCACCATGACTGATGTGTAAAACAATCTACATTTAGGTACATATTGTGACATGTCCAAAGGTTGTCCATGTCGTTCAAACAATATGAATAAAGTCTCCTTCTCTGTTGATCTCATATTGGACTTTTCATTTGATTTTGATTTATTATAAATATTTGCTCATCTGGATTAAAATGCTTCCTGAACAAACTGTTGCTATTTTACGGCATCAGTCTCTCACCTCTTTTAGTTCAGGCCATGACATTTTCACTATAATTGACCAAAGAAATCGTACATTTCATAGTGTCGTCATAGTGTTAAAAACACCAATTTTACACAATTTTGTTTTACAGCAACACATACACTGTTTTTGAATAGAGTCATATTTCTTGGTTAATTGTGTGATGTCATAACACAGCAAGAACAATGTAACAAAACATGTAATTGTGTAATGTGTATAGTGTATTTTTTTTTATTCATATTTGAAGGTTTTTGTTTATCACACATTAGTTTCTTAGTGATGACATATCAGGGTTTGTGTTAGAAAGAAGGTGAGTGTGATACGTCTTTCGTCTTTTCCAGAGGATGCCGATTATGTGGTGGAATGTCAAGTTTAAAGATACTGTATTAAAGAGGACATATCATTGACATTTTACTTTATTGAGCTTTTAAGGTGAGACACGACAGGTGAAAACATTGGCTTTGGTAATGGTAACGTGTAAACAAGAGGCAGCTCCCGCTCTCTTGTTAGAGCGGTGTTTTTTATGTGCCTTTTTCTGTGAACTGCATATGTCGTTTCTGTGTTCCACATTGTCTTACTGGATACTTTTGTACATCTTTGCTGTGTTTTTACTGCAGAGAGTCCGTACAAACAGCTAACGTTAGCTTATGAGCTAAAGATATTGGAGGTCTACAAATTTTCTTCCTCTGAAACATTGAAGAGGCACCAAGAGCCCCCACACCTGTAGCACAGTGGAGGCGCTACAGGAAACAAACAAGATGGTAAAAAAAAAAACTGTTGCTGCGCAGGAGGAATAGGAAGGAGGAGATGCTGACAGCACAGGGCCGTTTCTCAATTCTCAGAGTGCAAACTCCATACTGAACTCCTGGGTATGGACTGTGGGTGCAGACTTGGAGAACGGACTTGAGGAGTTCACGAGTGTGGACTCGGCTTTTTCAGCGTTTGGAACGAGTGAACTCGATGACATCACAGGAAGTAGCTCATGAACATTAAACAACCTCATATGAAATTAAAAGGCTGAGACACTGCAGGAAGTGGAAAGATGTTTTAAAAACATAAATTACAAACTTTTTGCAGTAAACACAAATAAAAAAATTACATTTTAGTCAATTTCACATTATTTATACAATTACAGCCTACATAAATAAGGCGTTATGTGTAAAGTAATTACAAATATCTATCTGATGTGCAAACTGAAACAATAAGAATAATTTAAAAAAAGGTCAAATATTATTTAATAATTTGTTTGGGGGTTGCTTTAAAATATGAAACTGTTTTGGAAGTTCCCATATATGTCTTCTCCGGGTCTATCTAAAAAGGGCAGAGTCTTGCTCCATATGGCTTTAACAGGTTCAGTCGGGTTAAATTGGTCACGAATCTTAGGGTCAATAGTGAAAGTGCAGGGGATCTGTAAACAGGACCCGCTCAGAGCCTCCAGGTTTGGCGTAGAGACGATCAGAGGACGAGAATATGGACATGCACCAACAGCACCTGCAAATACAACTATGAATCAGCTACGAAGACATTACAATAACTAAACAATCAAATATTCTGCATTATTGGTTAGCATTAAGACATTTTCATAGATATGCTAATGAAGAAAAGCAGCACCTACCTGAACACAGCAGTAAAGTGAGGAAATGTGTTGCCGTATTCACATGCAGCTGCCATTGCTTTGAAATGACAAAAGAAAAACAATAATGCTGGATGCTCGGACAAGTTGACTTCAACATATGAGCTGTCGATTTCTGAGCTAAAGTTGGATGAACTTCTGTTTTCCACATAAACCACACATGCACATTAGATTCTGAGAAATAACAACGTGGGCGACAAACTTCCCCCCAACTGTGTTAACTGAGTGAGCCATTTTTTGCAGGCGCCGTGGGAACTGTTCTACAAGACTGTGAAGGGCTTTTAATGCATGTAAAATCTTAAAATCAATCCTCAAAGCTATGGGCCGTGAGTCTAGGCTCATTCAAATTGGTGCCCGCTGTCTTTAGTTCTGGTAGATTTTAGTTCTCCCCAGCGTCAGTGGTTGGGAGGCACCTGTGGCTGTGACTGCTACACAAGTGTGTGGCACCCAAACAATTCAACTTTGGGTCCAACAGTCCACAGTATATTTTGCCAGTAGTGCTGTGGAGCATCCAAGTGCTCTTTTGCAAACCAAAGTTGAACAGTTTGGGAGGAACACACAACATCATGTGTGGAGGAAAAATGGAACAGTAAATCAACATCAAAACCCTATCCTCACTGTTTTGTTTCCTCAGGGCCTGGACAACGTGCTATCATCAATAGAAAATTAATTTAAGATATTTTGCAGACATTCACAACAGTGTGTAATAAGTAAGTGAACCCTATTATTAAATAGCTGGCTGACCCTTCTTTTGCAGCAATAACTGCTTTTCTGTTGTAAATTAGACGCTCACAACGATCAGGATGAATCTTGGACCATTCCTCTTTACAAAACTGTGAGATTCCTGGGTTCACTTACTTATTCCTCCCTCTCCTGTGAATGTTTACATGTTATGGCCAATAAAAGTATGATCAAATGTAAATGTTTGGGTGGTATTAGTTCAAGCAAATACTGTTTAATCATTCTTATGATTTTGATGAAGGTCAGATCACATTTTATGACCAATTGAGGCATAAATGTGAGAAATTCCAAAGCGTTCACTTACATTTTACTCCCACTGTAGGTTTCATCATCTCCGACTGCTTTTTATCTATTTATTTTTAGTTGGTAAAAATACTTTCACCCCCCCAGCTCTTCAGAATACCCTCTCTTCAGCACTTCCTTTATTTATCTCGCGATGTCACTTCCTTTGCCTCTGAAGTGTGTTCCATCAGCAGCTCTTTTTTTTCCAACTAATTTGGTCAAAAATAGAGTTCCAAAAGTATTTACATTTAGGTTATATAATTTGGAATTCTGAAAAGACATTCTGATATGTTTGTTATTACATTTCCAGCTATGCAGTTCTATACCATTTATAAAAAGTTTGTCTTCGCTTGGAAATTGTGCTCCTAAATGATCTTTCATTAAAAAACGAAGCCCATTTGGGATACTCCTAGTGACTGAGTGATATTCTTTGTAGGTTATAGGAAATTGATGTTTATTTATGAAAACCTCGTACTTTATAATTTCACCGTCGTTGTCCACCAAATCTTTTACATAGATTATGTTCCTGTTCATCCAGGTCTGAAAAAATAAAGATCGGTTGCTGTTTAGAATACATTGATTATTCCACAAGGTACACTTATGTGGGGAAAAATTATGTTTGTAGCATAATTTCCACGAGTCTAAAGCTTGTTTATAAAAGTTTGATAATTTCAATGGAGGTTTTGGAACACTGTAGTTGCACTTCAATAAAAACTGTAGCCCTCCCACTTTACTGTATATATTATTTGGGATGAAATGCCATATGGATAAGGGTCTTTTGATGCATTCTTGTAGCCATTTCACTTTAAATGTTTGATTTAAGTCACTGAAGTCCAACATTTCGATTCCTCCTGCGTCCTTAGGTCCGATGAGCAAGTTCCTTTTCAAATAATGCCGTTTATTTTTCCAAATAAAGTTGAAAAATAGTTTGTTTATTTCCTTGATTGTAGAGTCCCCCACACATAGAGAGAGAGCTGGGTATACAAGTCTGGAGATGCCCTCTGCTTTGGTCAACAAGACTCGACCGTATATTGATAGTATGTCTCTTTGTAGCCACATGTTCAGAATTTGTTGAGTTTTCTTCAGCTTAGGTTTAAAGTTTTGTTGTTGCCTTTCCTCAAAGTCTGTACATATGTGAACACCCAGGTATTTAACATTATTTTTCACAGATATATTACAGATTGACTGGTCTACAGTTTTATATAAACATAATATTTCACATTTAGTTGTATTTAAAGTTAAACCAGGGGCTTCTGAAAAATGGTTAACCAGTGATATAGCAGAGTTCACATGCTCCTTATCTTTCAAGAATAAAACTGTATCGTCAGCTAATTGTGTAATTCTTATTTCACGATCTAAAATTCGGATACCTTCAATGGCAGAACTACTCCGGATATATAGAGACAATAATTCAACAGACAGCAAGAGGAGAAATGGCGCTAGGGGACACCCTTGTCTAACTGATCGGAGGACAGGGAACCTTGGGGTCGTGTTTGGATACAGCATAACGCAACTGTCAATATTTTAATAAAACATATTAATAGCTGAAATAAAGTTGGGGCCAAAATCAAAGCATTCCAGGGCTTTAAAAAGAAAGTAATGTTCAACCGTATCAAAAGCTTTGTAAAAATCAAGAAGAAGAGAGTCTGTATAAATATATTCAGAGTAGTCAATAAGGTCTAGGATCAGCCTTACATTGGAACTTATGTGTCTCTTGGCCATAAACCCGTTTGAGTTTCATTAATAATTTCATTTAATCCTTTCTTCAGTCTATTTGCAAATATGTGAGCTAATATTTTATAATCTATATTCAATAGTGTTATCGGTCTCCAATTTTCGATATACATCGGATCTTTGCCTGGTTTTGGGATGAGGCAAATCGTGCCCTGTTTCATGCTAGTTGACATTTCTTCATGTTCGATGCAACAATTAAAAACTTCAAAGAGAGGCTTTTCTATCAAGTTCCAAAAGTGTAAGTAAAATTCCAATGTAAGCCCGTCACTTTTTTCATTGTTTTTATTGCTTCAGCCATTTCTATTCTCGCTATCTGCTTTTCACAATCTTGATTAAATTGCTCTGAGATTTTCGGTACGTTGTTTTCAACTAGTGATATGAATTGTTCACATTTATATATGTTACTGTAAAACGTATACACGTATTTGGAAATATCTTCAACATTTGAATTGAGTTGATCATTTATTTTCAAAGCAGAGACATTGTTTCTTTTATAATTGCGTTTTTCCAAAGCATGGAATCTGCCCTTTCAGTTCTGCATTATTAACAAAATAAGAGAAGTACATTACAAAATACTACAAAGATATTATCCAACAAACGAGCTCATTTCAAAGTTTACGGATAAAGATTCAAATTGCAGCTTTTGTCAGACACTCACCGAAAATGTCACCCACCTCTTTTTTTCCCTGTTCATCAAGCTCTAAGTTTTGGACACAGAAAACACAGAAACTTACTTAGCCCAAAAACTGGGAATTAGAATCTGCTTTAAGTTGGAGAACATAATAACTTACTTTACGCACCAAAATAAAAAGATAGAAACAATAATTAACCTATTTATCTTATTGGGGAAATACCACAGACACAAGGCGAAATTTACACAGTCCAAACCCATATTCAAAGTACTTCTAATTGAGGTTAAAAATCACATGGACGTTACCAAATACATAACAAACAAAAAAGCAATACATCTAAATAACATCTATGAAGAACTGATATCTTAAATATGCTGTCTTATTTTTTTATTTTTTGTTGTTGTTGTTTTGTTTGTTTTTCTTTGATTCTGTTTCTTTGTCTTTTTTGCTTGTGTTTTGTTTGCCCTTTGCCTGCTTTTAGTCTTTATAGAGTTGGGAAAATTCATTGTTACCATTTAGATCCGTCATGTCTGTAGCTGGTGACATCTATTCTCCATACACCAATACTAGCTAAATAGCTAAATTAATAATAATAATAATAATAATACTGTTAAAGTAGCCTGGTTTTACCATCCCCTCGTACTCATTTCGTTTCGTACAGAGGGTCTGGACTTTCTCAATTGAGCTCCGTTAACAGGTGGGTGGGGTGAACTCCTTTGAAACGATTGGATCTGATTTTCGCTAGCGTGTGGTCGTGACGTATGTAGTGCGCCCGTGTTGAGTGAAGCAAGCTATCAAAACTCTTCGGAGCATTCCTTGCGTATTCCAAGGCTTCAGATATCATTTCTGGATATTTGGGAGCTGAGCCAGAACGGATTGAAGAACTTCCTTTACGTTCGTATCCGCCGCCATTGCCGAACTACAACCAGCAAATGCGGCGCAAATGCTTGACGTCACCGACAACACCCGCCTCCCCCGCTCGCCGAGTGGTAGGTTGAAATTCAACCAATGAAACGCAGCCACTGAGATCAATCCCAGACGTACATGCAGGGAAAATATAATTGACCGGAGTTTACAGATGGCTAAGGCCAGGCTACTGTTAAAGTGTTTTGATGTGAAAATGGTTTGTCTGGTGCTTAAAGATGTGATGCCAACTCTCACCTATAATAACCATATTGGACGATGCCTCAAGTAATGTGTGGAAAAACTGAAATGACGGAATGTGTACGAATGTAAATAATGTACATATGTAAATATATGCATAACTGTAAATTAAAAAAATTAAAAAATAATAAAAAAATCCATCAGCAGCTCTTTTTCGGACCAAAACCTTGGACTTGAAGGAAGTGAGTTTGGAGGCACTGCCTTCAACACCAAGTGCAAAGCAGCGAAGGCTACACTGATGAATCCTTGAGAAAGGCAGGACACATGCCTCTGGACGACTTGAACATTGGAACAGCACTTGGACAGCGAGTGATGATGTGGATGCCTGATCACGGCCATGTTAGACCAAGGCAAGGCGAGGTACCTATACCTTTGACTTTTCCCAAAGCCTAGGTACCTCGCCTTGCCTTGGGGTTGAAGGCACTGCCTTCAAATTCACTTCTTTCCAGTCCAAGGCAAGTGTCCTGCCATGGTCCAATAAGAGCTGCTAATGGAAACACACTTCAGAGGGAAAAAAGTGACATCACAAAGTAAAAAAGGAAGTTATTTTTCATCCAGGGGAGGAAGGATTCTGAAGCGCTGGAGAGGTGGAGGTAATTATACTTTACCATCTAAAAATGAAATCATAAAGAACAGAGATGGAACTCTTAAAGAGGGACTAAAGACTCCCAAAATAAAAATGTGAAAGTGTCTTATATCAATTAAACTCAATGCCCACAAAACAATCAAGTCCTTTGCCGCTGCTGCTCCACGAAGCAGTGAAATTAGCTTGAATGTTTGAATCAGATAATAAAAATGTCAAGTAACAAAACAAATAATCGATTCAGTTTTTCTATTATTGACTAAAAAGACAAAACCTCAAATTAATGATTTGACCAAATCTTGACAAAAACTTTTCTTTTTTTTTGTAAAAAAAAAAGAAAAGAAAAAAAGAACCCTGGCTACAGAGCCATTAAACAAGTCAAAGCATGTATTTTTCTTATTTCTTATTATTCTTAGTGATTTAAAGAGCAACTAAACACCAAATCAAGATTTTTTTGACTGATAAACTGTCTCAATGGGTGTCTCATAGTGTTGTCTACTGGTCCTGACATTATACATGTGTCAAATCCTAACTTTGGCCTGAAAACGAATGGGTTGCGCCCCCTTCAGGGTAAACTCTGCTACTAAATTAGAATTTCCTGATTGGCTGGAGACGTGTCCACGGCCTCCACAGAACATCATAAGCCGCACCAGCTCCACACATCGTCATCAGGTGCTGCCCATTATCCTGCCCCTGTACCTGTGGTTTATAACCAAGCCCCTCCCACGTAATCAGTCTGCTGTGATTGTGCCAATGCAAAGGCCCACACACTCACCCCCCACATGTCACCCCCAAACTTCAGAGACCGCCTCCTTCGTGGCAATTTTTGACTTTTGTTTGTGGGTGAGGAAAGGCTTTGGCACGCCCGTTTAGGTACACTTTAACAAGTCACATAATAAGCCAGAACCACCTTTATTCTTTCCCCACTAAGACCATAGTGCATTATGGGTGATTTTGGCTGGTCAAGGCAGTGAAGGCTTCAAGCCTACATGCCTCTGGGCGACTTGAACATTGGAACAGCACTTGGACAGCGAGTGATGATGTGGATGCCTGACCACGCCCACATTAGACCAAGGCAAGTTTATGTACCTACGCTTTAATGTCCCAGTGCGGGACACTAAAGCAAACATGGGCCGTTTCTCAATCTGTGTACTTGTGCGGACTTGTGGCTCGTGGACTTGTGAAACGTCATCACGCGCGGCCCAAGTCCTGTTCCAATAAGCCCAATGCCCATCTCGACTGCGCATGCGTGAATCCGTGAGGTTGAAAATTTTTGGCTACCAAACAAACCGCGCCGCCATTGAATTGTATGCGATAGTGGCTGGCGAACGTGAGTTTTATTCTTTGTCGGCGTTGTTTTTAAGGCTTTAATTAGCCTCATTTTGGTAAAATAGAATGACAGGTGCACTTTGTGCCATGTTTAACTGCTCAGCTGGCGTTTATAGGCTTGAACGGTGGCGGAAAAAGCACCTTTGTAAAGCTCCACCCAGCCCGCTCAAGCACGGAAAGAAGAAATGTGGTTGTAAACCTCCGTTCATTCTTCACAATTTCCCAACTGCAAAGAAAGATCCAGACGGACGTAAAAGATGGACCAAAATTGTAAGTTTCTTGATCACATTAATTTTGTCAATATTTTGAAACCGAGGGGACACAGACGGAGGCTCAGGGCACCTGCTCTGTAACAGGGGAACAAGTGAAAAAACAGTCAGGAGATGGGATCTGCCCGACACAAATCGTTTTTTTTTTTTATTTGCTCATTGTCACTTTTTAAATCATACGGATTATTCCAAGAATCACAGAGAAACGTTTCTAAGAGGTGTTGTCGTTAAATACAGTGGTTAAATTGCTGCATGTAAAATTAGCATTGATTAGCTGCGTCGTAGGCAGTCATATCACTTCACTTACGTCAATGCGGCCAAAGCAACACTTTATTCAGGCTATTTGTGTTTTGTTGGCAGGGTTGAGAGTAACGCATTACAAAAGGTAGCGGATTGCAGAAACATATCACGTTTATTAGTAACTGAGTAATACAAGATATTGCCTTATAAATTACGGCAATGGGGGATTCTCTGGTGGGCAACGCAAAAAATGTGTTTCCTATGTAATAGAAATAAAAATTCTATGGTGAGTCAAAACGTTGTTCACAAACAGAGCATTGTAAAAGATATGAGATTTAAAAAAAATAAACAGCTGTTTGCCCACCATTCATCAAAACATCCGGTGAAAATCGCGGAAAAAAACAATAACAGAGATCCTCCCAATACATTCTACGTTACCGTCGCAGTAAACCCCCTTGCTTAAGAAATGTCCCACCTGTCTTTAGCTACTCGGTGTTGCTTCTCTCTGTCCCTCCCGCTTTCCTAACTCGCTCTTTTTTAGCCTCAGTGCGACGCACATCTCCAGCCAAACCTTAATGCATGTGGAATTACGTACCTAAGCTTAACTTTAGTGTCCCAGCAGAAGACTGTGTCATTTGATTGTCAGTGTAGTGGCTGTCAAATGACACAGGCTATGTGTTTAATAGATTGAATAGAAAGCATTCAAACATAGATTGATTTCAGCTGCAGACCAATAATATTGATCTGTAGCTATTTAGTTTAGTTTAGATGTTTAAAGTAAACTAAACTAAACAGATGTGTGTTCAGATTTCTTATTCACAACTCATATTTTGCAGGTCAACCGTCAGCTGCTTCAGATAGGCAAACCAGCCAAGCCTTGGGAGCCAACAAAGAATAGCAGAATTTGTTCAGAACATTTCCCTGGCGGAGCACCTTCAAAGGAGTACCCAGATCCATGCTTGAATCTAGGTACGCATTAATTATTTCAAAAAGGTCAAGGCAAAGAGTCACACCTGGGCAATCAGGCAATCTTTTTAAATTCTGGTATTGATGACAATAGAGCTCTCAAAGCAGATTATCTTGATTGTTTCATACATTAAAACAGTAATGTTAGTTGTTTGTTTTTATCCATTTGAACAGGTTACCATGATATTCGCAGTCTAAGCAGCTCTAAGAAACGGAAAGCACCTACAGTCAGAACAACTCCACCTTCAGCACCTCAAAGAAAGCGAATGGAGCACTTTGGTGAGTGCATTAAAAGTGCTTTTCTCTGAAAACATCTGCATTAAGAATTTTAAGTCATATACTTAATAGCACATGTTGATACGTGAAAATTGATATGGAGCTAGGGTTAATTGACAAACCTTTTTGTGTGTTTGATATAATGGTTAATTGACGGTACCATATTTTTCTCTAGTGGACAACTACATGTTAAAGGAATAGGCCACTGTTTTTATATACTGAGATATGTTCTTACCTTAGCTTAGATGAATTGATGCGTAACTGTCTGGTCTTTGTGCGTGCGCTCAGTCACGCAAATGTTGTTTGCATTTAGCCTCTCCCAGCAAAGGTATAGCTCCAAACGGTGGTGAAGTTAGAAGCTACCAAGCTGTTCCACGTTTTCCCTATTTAAATACAGTTACGTGAGCCTTTACATGATCCAAGTCTATTTACACAAATTAAACATGTCGATTTTCTAAGTGGATAAAAGGGGTACCATATATGTAAGGCGTACTACTGTGCGGACGTCGAAGTGCTCCTATGTTATTACGCCTTACAATGTAGTTCCCTTTTTATCAAATTAAAAAACTGTATGTTTCATTTTGTGTAAATAGAGTTGTATCGTGTAAAGGCTCACATATCTGTATTTAAATAGGGAAAACGTGGAACACCTTGGTAGCTTCTAACGTCACCCCAATTTGGGGCTATACCTATGCTGGGACAGGCTGAACGCTAACAACATTTGCGTGACTGAGCGCACGCACAAAGACCAGACAGGTACGCATCAACTTGTCTCAGGTAAGGTAATAACATATCTCGGTATGTACAAACGGTGGCCTATTCCTTTTAAAGTTTTTAATATTTCTGTCATTATGTGTTCATCATGATTTTTTTTTTTAAATTAACTTTTCTTTTCTAGAATCAGCGCTCCAAGAAATCCAGCAAGAGCCAGTGGACTTGTTTCGCATGGATCACAATTACATGCAAGAAGAGAATGCACCTGAATCTCGGTGCAATGATCCTAAGTGCATGTCCAAGTGTGAACCAGTGCGTGACCCTATCCATGAGTTGGATGGTGCACCTACATATGAGCCTACCACAAACAATGCATGTCAAGCATGTGCTGAGAAACAAATTGAACTTGATCAACTAGCTGCAAAGATTAAAATGCTGACAATTAATCAGAAGTCAAAGAAAAACTATGACCGGTGTGATAGTTTAGTAAACACAGACCATCATGTACGGAGTCACACTGGCTTGCAAAATCGTGAAGTGTTCAATAATATGTTGGAATTTCTGACACCCAAAGCCCGTCGTATGAGTTATTGGCATGGCCCAAAAAGAATTGTTGCAAGTAAGATTAGGAAATACAAGAAAACTCCAACAAAATCTGGACCAAAAAGGAAATTGTCAATTAAAGAAGAGTTTGTAATGGTGCTTATGAAGTTGAGACTGGGTCTGAAAAATCAGTTACTGGCTGCCATTTTTAACACAACAGATTCCAGTTGTTCTCGAGTGGTGCACACATGGGTTAGGTTCCTGGCACATGAGTTGAAGAATCTAGTATTCTGGCCTGGAAAAGAACACATCAGACAGGTGATGCCAGCAACCCTTGCACGTTCATACCCCAACCTGCGCTGCATTATAGACTGCAGCGAAACCTTCCTGGAGAGACCACGTGACCTTAAACTCCAATCTGCAACTTGGTCTGATTACAAGCACAGTAACACGCTAAAATACCTAGTAGCCATAGCTCCTAATGGGCATATTTCATTCATTTCACAGGCATGGGGAGGGAGAACAACAGATAGATACATAGTTCAAAATTCAAAGTTTCTTGACTTGATTGAGCCCTATGACACGGTTATGGCTGATCGTGGCTTTCCTATACAGGAAGACTTGCTATTCAGAAGGGCATCTCTTGTAATTCCACCACCCAGTTCAGGGAAAGAACAAATGTGCAAACAAATGTGGCAAAAACCAAACAAATTGCCAACACGCGCAGTACAGCGGTTAGTGCTCGTGCTTCACAGCTAGAAGGTCCGGGTTCGATTCCCACCAGGGACTGGACCTTTCTGTGTGGAGTTTGCATGTTCTCCCCGTATCTGCGTAGGTTTCCTCCGGGTACTCCGGTTTCCCCTACCACTAAAAACATGTACAATAGGCCAGGATGAATGACAGTGTGTTTGAGAGTGCGCATGGGGGACGACGGATGGAAATTAGCCCAAGGCTACAATCCGGTGTGGCTTGTTCATTAACTTGCACTGTCCCTACCAAATAAACCAATAAAAAAAAGAAAAGAAAAAAAAAAAAAAAAATACACGTTGAGCGGGCCATTAATCGATTAAAGTGGTTTAAATCATCAGCAGAACACTTCCCATCAGTATGGCATATCTGTTTGATGACATATTGCTCATCTGTGCAGCTATTTGTAATCTTCTCCCTCCTTTGATTGTCTGAATGGCAATTATCTTTGTTCCACTGCAAGTAGTACTTTACAATCAAAATGTTTTATTTTACAACAAATGTTACAAAACTTATTGCTTATGAACAATATTTGCCAAAGTATTTCTTGTCTCTTGTCATTGTATTTGCATATGAAATTTCAACCAGTAAATACATTTATAACACAACAGATCACTGTCTCCTCAAAGATTAAAGGATAACTTAACCTGTACAAAGTCATGAGTTCAATTAGTGTAATATTGTCAGTGTAGGGGAGAATACTTAGAAATTATTTTTAGTTACTGAATACTTGTCTTAAAATGTATTTTGTGACGTATCCCGTTACTTTGTCTAATTAGAGTACTGTATTCTTAATACTTTAAATACTTTTAGAATACTTTCACATTGATTGTCATGTTTATGCATAAATATGGCCTATAATCACAAAATGAAGACTACGATTGTTGGAACACTTGTTATAAACGCACCATTAATTAGGAACTCTTTAACTCTATTGGCCAATGGAACAGCAGATACAACATCATGTGACACGTGCAGTGTTTGTATGAACAGTGGCAGAAAGCATTTAAATCATTTAATTTTAGGAGTAAAAACAGGTCAACGTTAAAAGTTATTTCTTACTAATGTGCAATATGTAACTAAAATTTAATGATTGATACTGGGATGTATTCCCTTGATGGAAAGTAACTATTTCAAATACTGTCAAATGAAAGAGTAACTTTACCAGAATACAGTTACATGCATTTAGAATACAAATTGAGTATTTAGTTACTCCCCAGTACTGAATATTGTTATGAAACCACATTTATGATTACAACACAAGTTATTGATTGTGAACATGTAAAACTTTATGTTTTTGTAACTAGAGCTGGAGCCACTACACGTCTGAAGTAGAACTCTGAAGCCTGGAAGGCTTCATGCCAGAGCTTCTCCTTGAACTGAATCCTTTCAATATGAATGCCCTTTCCCAGATAAATCACAAAATCACACCAAAATCTCTGTGTCACTCCCATTTGTACTTGTACTTGGGTGAAGTACTTGTGGTTTGGATTCAGTTTACCATTTGTTAAGTAGTCCAAATCCATTTCCACGACGGACTTACCAGCTTGTTTATAAGGACACTTCACCTCCAAAATGCCCAATCCACAGCAGTCACAGGACACTAATCTGTCTGGTGAGGCTGCAATAAAACATGCATCAGGCAGGATAAAAAATACCAGATTTTTCCACTTTCATGTTTTGGTGGAACTTTTTCTGGGAAGCTACATAACAGTCCACAGCGGCAGGTTCATTTTCCCGGCCATACTTAAGCTGGATTATGTCAGGGTTCAGTTGTTTTTCCCCCAAAATGGTGTCCAGTAGAGATTCGGAAACCAGTGCATTCCCAGTCCTGTGTCCGGTTAAAACACTATGTGCATTAGATGCAGTGACTCTCCCCCGTCTGTGCAGAAACCACAGTTCTGAGGTACTCTGGTCTCGTGTTGCCTCATGAAGAGCATGTACTTCTTGTGCAGAGTACACTGGCAGCTGCTGAAACATTTCAGAGGCCGAGTTGTATTGTTTGGCAAGCTCTGGGAGGGTCAGTGGCAATGAATGTTCTAATTCAACCTCAACAGTATGTGCAACATTGACATCAGTTTCTGGTGTGTACGTAGGCTTTACATTTGGGAGTGCATACTGAAATGCAACGGCCAAAGAGATAGCAGGGTAAAAAACTGCTGTCAGCTCATCCAAACTCGGGCTCTCAGAGTCATTAGTACTCCTCACAGTTGAGAAGAGAGCCCTAGATACCTTAGTTGCTTCTGCGGAACTGGTTGATTTAGGCTTCCTGAAATGTGGTTTAATAAAGAGCATGTCCTGGCACTTTACATTCTCTAGGTTCTTCAGAGCAGGTGCCTTCCACACATTGGGTTGGGAAGTGCAAGGGAGGACATTACCAGTGGTTAGACCATTCTGCCAGGCATAATCCACTTTGAAGAGCAGTGCAGCTACATGATTGCATGTTGCACCCAAACTGTAATGAACAGAATACACAGAAAATTTAACACTGATCAAATACGCTGATGACATGGCCTTGGTCGCACGTCTCACTAATGCTCAATCGGTGGCTCACTATGTAAACTCAACAATCGTGCTCATGAAATGGTTTTAAGACAGTAACTTGTTAATGTATTTTATTATGTTGCCGTGTGTGAGCAAGCCAAAGGTAAATTTCTGCCATCATTGTGCATGGTAGACAATAAGGTTTTTCTCTTCTATTCTAAAAAATAGAGAATTGCTCATAAAATACACACACACACATATAAATATTAGAACAATTATTTTTATTACTTGTATGCATTTATAGTTATTCAAAGTTGCCAAAAATACAGACCAGGAGTTAGGGAAAAAATCATGTAAGTTGAACACTTACCCAGCAAAACAAGAACAATATGCACTGCAAATTGCCCAGGTCTTCTTCTGGAAACACACCCACAACTTGTGTGGTACTGCTCTTATGCTTTGTGAAGGTGTGCATGTTGCTTTCAGCACACAAAGGTCTGGATCAGCATCGTCTCGGTAGAACACTTCTTGGATCCACGACTCTTGGGAAGCAAAATAACTAAATGCCTTTCCTAGAGAAAAAAAATAATAATGTAAATCTAGATATCAAATCGATGCATGTAGGTGGTTCTACCAAAAAGAGCTCATAGTCTGGCCAGTTATAACTTGTCTTTATTTTTTTACATTAAAATGCAAAGAAATGCATAAATAAAAAAATATATTCCTCCCTCACTACTTAGATTTATAGGTCTTACCCACTGGACAGGACACCGATTTGTTTTTAAGGATGGCCTCATACTAAGTAGCCATGGTTTAGTCCTTTGACTTGAAATCCACTGGTAAACAAAAGCAGAAATATTCTGCTGCCATATTATTGTCACAGGCACTATCCTTTATTAAATCTTGGTCAGTTACTTCATTTTTAGATGGTTGTATCACTGATAGCTACTTCTCATTCTTTCTCATACGTCACCGGGGCAAACCATAATCTCCGCTAGTATATATTCAGTTTTCGGGAAATAATCATGAGCTAAATTAAAAGTAATTTTGAGCTAGCAATGTGAAAGTGAGTTGCAACTTTTTAATGACTTGCAATATTTGTTGTAATATTGATTGTGTTCTATAAACTGCAAGCATGCAAATTAGCATGTCTGTAAACTTATAAAAACAAACGTCACACCCACCTTCCTTGTAGTCATTACGAAGCCGGTGAAGTAGCGATTTCTCATCCCTGTTTAGCAAATATTCTGCAATATCGGCTGACATGCACGGTGGCCACAGTTTTAAACCCCGAACTTCATCCAACCACCCGTCTGTTGCCGTCAAGGGGTCAGCAATCTGTTTATCTCCAACAGTCAACAAGGCCAGGTAGTCAGTTTTGACAGCATCTCTCTCCTCCTCCTTCGTCAATACTACCGGTAGTTTTTGGATCGATGCCGCGTATGCCAGGGCTGCCAGCTCTTCTTTTCGTTTCTGTCTATTGCCGTACGCAGTCCTGGTTGTAACAGGCAATCCACGGCGACTACAAAAACGCTTTAAATCATCCACTTTCCACCTGTTGAAATGGTCCAACTCATCGATCACTTCGTTAAACTCCGCCATCTTTAACTTTGTTTGGTAGCCAAAATAAATTCCATTACCCATAATGCAACGGGCGACCCGAGATGGGCATTGGGCTTATTAAAAGTTCGCTTCTCAGCAAGTCCGCTGGAAATCCCCGGATGAGAACTTGCTCCGCCCGTTTGAGCACGTGGATCACCTGCGGCGGCCCCTCCTCCACGCACACCGAGCCGCTACAGCTGATCAACAGCTGATCGTACGCATGTAAATAAATGTGACCGGTTTAAGAGTCTTTAGAAGTGCCTCCCTGATCAAGATGGTTTTCTGAGCAGAAGTGTTGAAACAACTTGGTCATACTTTCATTTTCTCATAATGATCAGCAATAGATTCATTTAAAGTCGTATCGTCATGGACAGGTTATTGAGGGCAAATGCGTTTCATTTTTACATTGTTTTATTAAGGGGGCACTGCAGACAAATCTTTATATGGGAACTTCCAAAACAGTTTCATATTTTAAATAAATAAATAAATAATATTTGACCTATTTTTTTATTATTCTTATTGTTTCAGTTTGCACATCAGATAGATATTTGTAATTACTTTACACATAACGCCTTATTTATGTAGGCTGTAATTGTATAAATAATGTGAAATTGACTAAAATGTAACATTTTTATTTGTGTTTACTGCAAAAGTTTGTAATTTATGTTTTTAAAAACATCTTTCCACTTTTCTGCAGTGTCTCACCCTTTTAATTTCATATGAGGTTGTTTAATGTTATAAAAGCTCACAGCCCCATGTTCATGAGCTACTTCCTGTGATGTCATCGAGTTCACTCGTTCCAAACGCTGAAGAAGCCGACTCCACACTCGTGAACTCCTCAAGTCTGTTTTCCGAGTCTGCACCCACAGTCCATACCCGGGAGTTCACAAGTAGAGTTTGCACTCTGAGAATTGAGAAACGGCCCTGTGCTGTCAGCATATCCTCCTTCCTCTTCCTCCTGCGCAGCAACAGTTTTTTTTTCACCTTCTCCTTGTTTGTTTCCTGTAGCGCCTCCACTGTGCTACAGGTGTCGGGGCTCTTGGTGCCTCTTCAATGTTTCAGAAGAAGAAAATGTGTAGGCCTCAAATGTCTTTAGCTCATAAGCTAACGTTAGCTGTTTGTTTACTTCTAAACAGCTGGGTCCTTCATGGCTAGTACGGACTCTCTGCAGTAAAAACACAGCAAAGATGTACAAAAGTATCCAGTAAAACAATGTGGAACACAGAAACGACATATTTACACGTCGTCATTACTGATCAAAAGCCAATGTTTTCACCTGTCGCATCTCGCCTTAAAAGCTCAATAAAGTAAAATGTCAATGATATGTCCTCTTTAATTCAGTATCACTCTGTCTTTAAACTTGACATTCCAACACATAATCGGCATCCTCTGGAAAAGACGAAAGACGCATCACACTCACCTTCTTTCTAGCACACTATTAAACTATAAACTCTCAGAATGTTATGAAGTCAAGTGAATCTAAGACATCAACCCATTTAGAATAAAAAATCGCCACCCTTTATTCTTGGTGTTTTCTCAGTGAGCTCCATCGTCCCTGAAATGGTTTAACAGTCTGTGACGTCCAAACTATTTCTGGTGACGACATCGTGAAGCTCACTGAGAACATAATGTGTTCCTTCATAAACGAACCCCTCCAGTGAGAATCTGAAATGTAAACAGTCTAGAAATAAAAGAAAAGACAAAACACAAACTAACTTTTCACTGGTACTGTACATTTGTGAGGTTTTTTTTGCTTGTGTTTTTCTTTTATTTCCTTTTTTCTTCTCTTGTCATCTTCTACTTTAATTGATTAAATTAAAAATCTACATTTATTGGAAAACTATGACATTTCTGAACAATTTTGACTGTACAGGTTCAATACCAGAATTATGCTCTGAAACATACAGATTCAGTTATAGTTTTGGCTGAAATTGACCACTTTGTTTTTGGCTTAAAAGTTGCCCATTTGGTCCAATTCTTTCCTCTGTTTGATGAAATGTTTACAAATGTGAATCTTTCTGCATTTGTGGCATTAACATAGAGCATTGTGGGCATTCAAAATTACATTCTGCCTGTATAACCTGTTAACCGAGTGCATTTTCTAAAGCTAAGCTAAGACTTACAAAACAATCTAAATGGATCTTTTTTTCTACATTTTTTCCATCACTTTTTTTGTTGGGTTTCATTACATTTTTGCCACATTTTCACTCTTTTTGTCACTTTTCTGTTGCTCTTTGTTGGTTCTTTTTTGTTGCGTTCGTAACACAATTTCTTTTTGTGTCACAATGCTGTGTTATGCATTTAAATGCTCTTCATGGCAAATTTTGCTACGTCTGAAGCTGATGATTGTATCGTTATAAATCTGTATCTGTTGTACCTAAAGTCGATGTAATTTAGAACTTACAATTTATTATGCTATGTAAATGTATATTGAGTTGAACACGGGGTGGGCACTTATAAGCTTATTGCTTCAGCCTACTCCATTTTGAGCATCCACAATTGTATGAATTTTGAAAGACAAAATGAATGTAAAATTGCTCACTTTTTCATAATTCTTTGTCACGTTTTTGTCGCTCTTTTGTTGCATTTTCATCCTTGTTTTTGTCTGGTTGTTGTCGCTATTTTGACACTTTTTTTCAAGAAGCTTTTAGATTTGGGTAAAGCCAAACGGGAGAAAATGTGCTCGGTTCAGGTGGGGCTGAAGAGGATAAACCCTGATATGTCACCACTAAGAAACTCACACTGTACACTTTTCACAATTACATGTTTTGTTACATTGTTCTTGCTGTGTTATGACATCACACAATTAACCAAGAAACATGACTCTATTCAAAAACAGTGTATGTGTGTGGCTGTAAAACAAAATTGTGTAAAATTTGACGACACTATGAAATGTACGATTTCTTTGGTCAATTATAGTGAAAATGTCATGGCCTGAACTAAAAGAGGTGAGAGACTGATGGCGTAAAATAGCAACAGTTTGTTCAGGAAGCATTTTAATCCAGATGAGCAAATATTTATAATAAATCAAAATCAAATGAAAAGTCCAATATGAGATCAACAGAGAAGGAGACTTTATTCATACTGTTTGAACGACATGGACAACCTTTGGACATGTCACAATATGTACCTAAATGTAGATTGTTTTACACATCAGTCATGGTGCCCAAAGAGAAAAAGACAAACAAATAAAAATGTATTAACCTCTTACCCCCCGCCTTAACCGAGTGCATTTTCTCCAGTTCGGCTTTACCCAAGTCTAAAAGCTTCTCGACTGGAGCTGACGGCCTATAGGCCAGAATAACTCCTTATTTGAAAGCAAAGACCTACGAAACTGATAAGCGTCTTCCTCGTTATGATTGTCACGTTCTCGACCTTTTTGGTTGTGTTTTCATCACGTTTTTGTTGATTTTCTTTGACACGCTTTGGTCACAGTTTATCTTTGTCGTCTGATGTCAGCTGGCAGTGATGATGATGATGCTACTCATGTTTGGGTCAGTCTTGTGAAAGCTGCTTTGTGGGCACCCAAACTCCGACGAAGAGCCTTCACTTTATCCAAACGGATTTGTTTCGAGGTGTAATGGCGCTCGACATTTGTCTTCTTCATCTCTGCCAGCCTCTGAATGAACAAATCATTTGTCCATTTCTCCTGGAACATTCAAGATCCACCTTCCTTTTCTTAGCGGTCGCCATGATGCAGCTCTGGTCAATCAAGTCTGTCACTGCTGCACGATACGTCACGTAAAATCACATGACCCTTATCTATATTACATATGAAAAATTCCTCGCTGCATTATTCCATAAAAAATAACAAAATGTGGCCATAACGCTACAAAAAATAATTGAAAACCTGACAAAAACGCGACAATAATGCCACAAAAAAGCAAATGTGACAAAAGCTGCAACAAAAACGACTAAAATGTGATGACAAAACAAGGAAGAAGCTTAGATGAGTTTTGCAGGTCTTATCTTTCAAATGGGGCGTTACCCTGGCTCTGTTAAGGTGGGGTTAAGGGGTTAAAGCTGACTCATTAAGTTACAGTAACATAATGTGGAAAAAGAGGTGCTAAAGAGGTGCTACATGTTGGTTTTTACAACTGACCTTTTATGGTCATCCCTCACTTGGCCATTTCTTCCGCTTTTATCACACTCATTTTCTTAAAGTGTCCTGTTGTGAAAGGCAGAAGCCGGCGCTGGACTTAAAGAGGAAGTTGCTTTGCCAGTAAGCGCTGCAGAAGTCTTACACGACTAGTCTGAAACGGGTGTTTGACGGAGCCACTGTTTTGCCATGGCAGCTGCACATGTTCTTTTGATCCTACTGCTGTGTTCAGGTAAGCTCTGCGCTAGAAACATTTCACTTAAAACCAATTACACAGCACCTTCAAGAGTATTTTTATGACATGTTGAAGTTATACTATCAGAGAACAGAGAACTCGCCTTGTAAGTTGAAAAATCTTCATGTTTAGAGTTTGAAAAAAGGCGTTTATTTGTCTTCAATTCATCGATTTTTAGATTTGGAATAATCAGAATTTCCGCATATCATCTTTCCATCTGTATTGTCTGTCCGATACCGATATAGCTTTTACGCACAACGTTCGCAACTCGGGTAATATTTTCAACAAATACTTTCCATCTGTCGGTTGAGAAAATACTTTTACTAACGTCAGAAAATAGGTTTTATCTCAAGGGGACTTCCCAGCTTCCTAAAACGTGTGTACATTAAGCTTAAAGTAACGTTACTCTTAATGTTTTGCAACTCTTCCCACCTTTGACCAATAGCACAGAATATTTCATTGATTAGTTATTTTTTAAAGTTCATGTCACTGATTCATAGTTGTATTTGCAGGTGCTGTTGGTGCATGTCCATATTCTCGTGCTCTGATCGTCTCTACGCCAAACCTGGAGGCTCTGAGCGGGTCCTGTTTACAGATCCCCTGCACTTTCACTATTGACCCTGAGTTTCTTCACCAATTTGACCCGACTAAACCTGTTACAGCCATATGGAGCAAGACTCACTACTTTTTAAATAGAGCTGGAGATGACAGATATGTGTTTTATAACAGTGACAGGCCCAGTAACTCTCCAATGACAATGATCGGGGATCTGCGTGTGAAAAACTGCACCACCCTGTTTTCTAATATCCACTCAAGTCATTCTGACAGGTATTACTTCAGAATAGAGAATGATCAGTTTAAGGGGACTGATGTTTGTGATCCTCTTCATATAAAGGTCCAAGGTAAGACACTTTTATTCAAACACATTCAAAACGAAAAATCTACGCCACACAGAGGCTTGAGTTTCTGGAAACAAAAAAATTGGACCAAAGTCGAATTATAACGAAGGGTTGGCATTTTAATTTAGTTTCATATCGTTGTTCTAGAACATCCCCTCAAAATGAATGTAATGAAAGTCACCAAATTGAAAGTTTTCTATGTATGGTTTCTTTCTTTTATTTCATTTATATTGTAGATTCTCACTGAAGCCGTTCCTTTATGAATGAACAAAATATGTATAAAAGAAGAAAAAAAAGGTGAAATAGCTTCTTCTGCTTTGATTACTGCTAGAAATGGTTTTCAGTTAAAACTGTTAAACCATTTCAGGAGACGACCTTATTATGTGAAGCTCATTGAGAAAATGCTTAGACTAAAGGGAATTTTAAACATAAAACATATTTTGAGCTATTTCACCCTTTTTTGTTTCCCACATAATCCATGAGTTGATTCAAGTTTAATATGAATCACACAATGTAAATAGTGTTGAAAATGTAAAAAAAGCCAATGGATAAAAAGTGTTTCCAAACTTTGACCGGTACACCCATGTCTGTACTGCTACTGTGTTGTTCTGTGCAGACTCTCCCTGGAGCCCCTCAGTGAATGTCTCAGGACGACTGAAGGAGAACGAGTCAGTGACGATCACCTGCTCCGCTCCGACTCCCTGTCCAGACTCTCCTCCTAAACTGTCATGGAGCCTCCACCAAGACCCTCCCCACACCGTGGTCACCAACACAGACGGGACCTTCACCACCTCCATCCAACAGGAGATGACTTTATCTGACAGACACGATGGACTCCAGGTCACCTGCTCTGCGGTGTATCCTGTGAGTGGAGGAGAGAAGAGGGCAGACGGGAGCTTCTCTCTGAGGGTGGAATGTAAGTGGGAAACTTCACTGACACAAGGACATGGGATCAGTGATTTCGCTTCTTCTCTTTTTAAGTGTAAAGATATTATTTATGCTAGGAAATAATCTGAGATTGCAGGATAATTGGAGCTAAACTAAACATGATTTCTGTACAGAATCATTGAACACGGCGGGGGGTGAGGATCAGAGAGGGAAGCACCTTGAGCAGCGACAAAATAAGTCCTTTATTTGAGCGCACATGGATTTGATAAAGTAGCGACATCGTGGCTGACACAGATTTGAATGCCGACATGAAAAAGGCTTATTTCTCGTCCACATAATAGTGCGAGTATTGTAACAAATCCTCCTTATGCGCTGTTGGTTCACACTCATGGTGCTGTACAGGGGTTAAAGTGGGCAGGAACGGTCGGGAACGGCGTTCCCGCACCTTCACGTGACCAAAAATGATTGCCACTTTGTCATTTCGTACACATGCGAAAGTCTGCCTGTGAGATAAATAAATGCAATAAATACTAGGTTGGGTAGTTTTATTATTAATTTGCTGAAGCTGCGCTGGACAAAAGTCCACTCTTCAGAATCTGGAGAAATAATCATAAGATCAGCAGCAGCTCAGTCTGCTCCTCATGTGTGCGGGTATAATGTGCCTCAATATAACAGCATTTATCATGAAATCATCAACTTTATGGACATAAACGGAGTCTACTCTTCCCAAGCTTTAGCCCACTTTTTATTTCGTATCAATCAGCCTCATATTTTCGGTTTTAGAGATTAATTTAGGAAGCATAATGAAGAGAAAGGCGATAAACAGTGCGACGTTACAGCGCTCGCTTACGGCGCAATGTCGGCCTTTTTCACAAAGTATTTCATCTGGTCAGATCCTCTGAATCTGTCCGCGGTTTAAAAGTAACAACAGAGTCATGAATCCAGGCTAAAGTTTAGTCTTTAGACTCGTGTGGAGCCTGTGTCTCCTCCTCACTGCTCAGCGCGATGAGCAGCTACAGACAGAGGAAGAACAGGGGCAGAGCTGACACGGTGTTGCTTCTTTCTTTCTTTTTTATTAGGAAAGTAATTATAATGTTGACAGTTCTGATTCTCATCACTGTATGAGGCTAATTCAAACAGCATATTTTTGCCTAAAATACACCAGATTGCACTAAATTGTATCTGATTATTAAAAAAATTCCCGGGTAGGACTGGCTGTTATTTTTTTTCTGGGAGTATCTCAAACAAGAGTACATATAAAGACTTCTTATTCTGTGAAATGGTTTAAAATTTATTTTTTAAATCCATAAATTAAAAGTAATATAAACCACCTTCTGTTACATGTAATACACACAGCCTTTTATATATCGACCTAATGTAGAGTCTTTGAGATTAGAGTTCCACCACCTCCCAAAATCCACTTTAACTGTGCTGTGGAATATATCCTCAGGGAAAGCCAGGGTTAACTAAACCAACTGATAACGCGCTTTGTAGTATCACTTATCCAGAGGCTCCATGTTTGTGTTCATCTACCCGCGTCAGAGGAACTAATCCAGGTTAAGTTCAACCAGCTTCGTAGTAGAGCCCTCAGGTTATCCTATCCATGGATTTCTTCTTCCTGACATTGCCAGGATTCATCGGGCTCACATTGTGAAAGAGTGGTTCAGGGGCCAGGAGATGGATCGGCCGCCACAGACTCCAGATCTCATCTTTGGAATGTGCTGGAGAAGGCTTTGCTCAGTGGTCACACTCTCTCATCATCAATGCAAGATCTTGGTAAAAAAAAAAATTAACGCAACGCTGAAGATTGAGACAACGCCACAATGACTGTGCTGTAATCAAAGCTAAAGGCGCTACAACCAAATATTAGAGCGTCACCTTTTTTTGTGGTGACTTAGGAAAGTTATTTGACACGTAGCACAAACACAGGATTCATGCGCCAAGTATGAGTCACAGCAAAGGGGTCTACTTAATAAAACCAATACTTTACCTTAAGTTAACATTGGGAGCTTCTTGGGAAGGGTCCCTGGTAGTACTTGAGTTACTGGTTGGAGACCCCTGCCCTGCTGAAATGAACAAATAAGATAACAATTCTCCCAGGATTAGAAACTGCGGTTGGCTGACTTAAGAAACATCCAAGAAAAATCCCTTTCTTCAGACGGTCTACTATAACTTGACCAGTTCAATAAATCAAAGATGCAGAAAGGAAACTGAATTTAAAAAAATCCTTAATCAGGCTTGGAAAGTTTATTCCTTACGGCCTCATTTACACAGAAGTACTGTTATGTCACGGCCCGTTTTACGTACGTCTGTCAAGAAACAATAGGAGCGCATGAAATTAATCTAGTTGTTTACACCCGTCCGTCATGTCTACGCAGGACAACACTAGCGTTCTATTTTTACGGACGCCGGAGGGTTCATCAAAGCTTTATCTACAGCGCAGTAGTTTGTTTATCCTGATAATGAGCCAGTGTGCCCGACAAAGGGAAGAACGTGGATACTGCCTAGTTTTAGCATTTACTTCAAGGTGGGAACTTTGCTTCTCCGTGTTTTCAGTTGGACAATAAACGGGTAACACCAGTCCAAAACAAGAAACATTCCTGGAAGTGTTACCCTCGCCCGTCTCTTCTGGACAGAATTGGCTTGTTGCATGTTGGGGCTACGCTAGTTCCTCTGACCTGAAGTTGTGAGCGCTATAGCACTTCCTGTCCGTAGCAATTTCCATCTTATCCCCCACCTGAACCAAGCACGTTTTCTCCAGTCGAGAAGATTTTCATTTGTGTAAAGCCGAACTGGAGAAAATGTGCTCAGTTAAGGCGGGGTTTAAGAGGTTAAGATTAGCTTATAACCCGCTCGCATAAGCTTATTTTTTAATGATTCTGTAGTGGACAGTGAGTTCCTGCTAGATGACTGTGTTTATCAAGACTGTGAGAGAGTTTGTCTTGAAGCTAAAGGCTAATATTCATTTCATGCGTTATAAACATAGAAATAGTGCCGCAAATGTTTACCAATCTGCATAAAAACAAAACTCTTGCCTATAGTTTTAATGTTATATAGGTATTCATTATTTGTTATTGTTTTTATGGCATGTTAGCGATTAGCTTCAAGACAAACTATCTGACCTTTATAAACACAGGCGTCTCCTCCACTGAACTATTTACTTCCTACATCAAGTTTCTAACACGCAGTAAGTGATCCTCTACCAGGTACTCACTGTCCACCTTTTTTTTCGAGAGGGTCTGAGCTAATCTCCATAGGAAATGAATACGGGCAGGAAGTGCTGGTGCTCACAACTTAAGGTCAGGGGCACTAGCATAGCCATATCATGCAACAAGCCAATAGGCCGAAATGAGCGCGCTAAAGCTGGTTCTCTGCACCGAGACGCATCGCACGCACACCTTTCTTTTTCTCTCGCACAAACTCGCTATGATCTGAAACCCCCGGGACCGAGAGAACGCAATTGCTTCGGACGTTGGACATGAGGATTGGGATGATCGGAGGACTACAGAGACAAGGAGGACATCGGGGGCTCCATGCGATCTTGTGGTGCAGGGAAACGCATGAACACCAAGCACTGCCTATAAAAATGTAAAAGTTAAATATCTAGGAATGAATGCAAGCTCTTATATTGCATTTTAATCTCAGAAAATAAGCGGGCATTACTTACTTAGATGTGATTAAATGGGTACTTTATTACATGACGGATTAAAGACGTACGGACACTGTGTAAACTAGAATGCATAAAACGGGCCGTGGACATAACGTACTGGCTGTGAATGAGGCGTAATACTGACACCATTCACAAGTCATTTCTGAGTCAAATCTTCCTGGGCTCCTGCTTACTTCAAACACTAATGTCTCCTCAGATTCTCCTAAAGACACGTCAGTGCAGCTCATGGGAACACTTCGCGTCTGTGGGAGAGTCTGTAAACTTGAACTGCTCCAGCAGAGCCAGACCTCCAGTCCAGAGTTCAGCTGGTTCAGGGTCACCTCAGAGGGTCCACAGAGAGTTCACCAAGGACACGTCTACAGTTTCATCTTCAAGTTTCAACACAAGGCCAATACTTCTGTCAGGCCAAGAATCAAGTCGGTGAACAGAACTCTTCTGTCATCACACTGGGGCATGAAGGTAAGTCTTCATCTCATCCAAATGTTCATGTCTCACATTGATTCATTTACCAGTCGCTCACATGCACTTTTAGAAACGGCCAACTCAGATGCACCATGGAAGCTCATTCTTGGAGGATGTGTTGGTCTCCTGATACTCATCGGCAGTGCCATTTTCATTTGGTGAGGACATCAGACATTGTTTTCCATGTTTCAGTGTCTCCTTAAGCCGTTCATACACTGCCATTTTCACACCAACCACTTAATACACATTAAAAAAAAAAAAATCAAAAAAAAAAAAAAAAAAAAAAAAAAAAAAAAAAAAAAAAAAAAAAAAAAAAAAAAAAAAAAAAAAAAAAAAAAAAAAAAAAAAAAAAAAAAAAAAAAAAAAAAAAAAAAAAAAAAAAAAAAAAAAAAAAAAAAAAAAAAAAAAAAAAAAAACGCCCGAACACACTATAATTCACTCTTTTAATTCAACAAGTTCCTGAACTCAGGATCAAAGGGTGCCCATTCAACTGATGAGTACAATTATGTAAGGAACTTTGCATTAATTTTTCCCCCTTTACACCTTAGAGCAGGGATCTCCAACCAGTTTCTCGGGAGCTACCAGTAGCTTCTACATTTCTAAACACGCTTGATAATGTCACATTTTAGGTGTATGTTCTTTTTGTTACGAACATTTTGAACTGAATTTACTTATTCCAAATAGATGAATAAACTAAAGAATAAGGACAAAAGTAATTTTTATTTAGTTGAAATATCTTGGCTACAAAGTCTTCATAGTGAACTCCTCCCAAGTTGCATAATTGATATACCAGTAACAGCTGCAACATCGTGCTGCACTTCCCTACATGTATCATTGTAATATTGACACATTTCGTTGAAGCGACTACAATTCTAACACAGAGCTCAACAAGTGCCCACAAAGCCCTCACAGTCTGTGGGTAAGAATAGTCGTTGACCAAAGTTCAATGGGCCCAAAAAGTAACAAAAAGGATCTGCCTTTTCCCCATGTGTCTGGTGTTTGTGGAAAAAAAAACGACCGAGGATTTTTAGGCAGCACAAATACCAGTTTATTTCAAACCAGTTAACACCTCAAGACAGGCCTTAAAGCATCCTAAAGGCAAGATCCCAGACACAGGCAGAGCAATGTAGTATACTCCACTCAAGGTAAGGTGCAGTGATCAGTGCATAGGCATAACAAAGCAGAGTCTGTTTAAGAGGATGTACCAACATCGTGTGTGTCGTCTTTCTAAATGGGCAACAAATTCAAACCAACCTATTGATGCAGAATTTGAACTATATTTATGTCTGTAATTCGCTTAAGACTAGGGCCGGGACTTTTTTAGATTAATTCCAATTATTAATTACATAAGGTTTAATGCGATTAAAAATATTAATTGAAATTAAGCACACTGTACTGTAAAATATCTTTCTCCAATGTCTTAGGTCAGGACAAAATAAATCAAACTGCTATTGTCTTTTAAGTGATCACACAGGCCTAACATCTCCACTTAAAATAAGTTAAAATGTAGGAAAATACATAGAAGCAAGCAAATATACCTCTAAAAATAAATACAACCCTAAATAAATTATTTATTTTATTTGAGTCCCACTTCTACTTAAGACATTGTGTAGAGATCTGGGGAAATGTGTATAAAGTAATCTTGACCCATTGTTTAAAGTTCAGAAAAAGGCAATAAGAATAATCCATTTAGCTGGATACCGTGAACACACAAATCATTTATTCTTTAAATAAAAAACAATGAAATTTCAGGACCTTACTGAATTTAAGATGGCTCAAATCATGTTCAAAACCTCACAAAAGCCACTTCCTGAAAGTATACAAAATATGTTCTGAAGTTAAATACAACTTGAGAGATAAGATGAGCTTCGATAAACAGTACTCCAGAACAACCATGAAAAGCATGTGCCCCACGAGACGTGGTGTTGAAATATGGAATAATCTAGATCAAAACATCAAACTTTGCAATAACCTGGTACATTTTTAAAAGTTTATAAAGAGTTTATATTTCTTAGATATGAGTTGTAGCACATTCTTTTGTTGTTGTTTCTTTACTTTGCTGTTGTTTTTTTATTGTTCTTCATTATTTGTTGTTACTTTGCCCTATGTTCCTTTGTTTATGATTTGCTACCCTGCAAATGTTAAATGTAATGTTATTGTTTTTATTTTTGGGGTGGGCGCTTATAAGCCTTTGGCTTCGGCCCACTCCCTTTGAGCAGGTCAACTGCTCAAACAAATAAATAAACTAAACTAAACTAAGACAAATAATCAACTTATATTTTTCAGGCGTCGTCTATCAAAACGTCAGCCCCCAGAGGAACCACAGGTGAGACCTCCCCTAGCCTTTGGTACATTCATTTCAGAAAAGGCCCTTGCTCACTTATGGCCATTTTGTTTCTTCTTCTTTTACAGTCAGAGACATGCGCAGAGGTGAACCGAGAAGAAGACACGGTCCATTATGGAGAAATCGCCTTTACCAGACCCAACAGGTCCGCTGCTGTGGTCCGCCAAGCAGAGGATTCCGAGGAGACTGTGTACTCCCAGGTCCGAGTGCCTAAGGCGAGGGGGGAAGACGTCTACGCTACAGTGAAGAAAAGTTGAATCGCTATTTTCATACGAATAGAGTATGAGCAGAAGTGAAAGGGAAGATTGGACTAAAACGTGCAAAAAATAACCACTTCCTGTATTTTCATTTACTGCTGAACTTTATTCAGTCCTATGCCAGAATGATGTCTTGTGCTTTGCATTCGTCTGTGGCCCAGTATTAAAACTTGTAGTCCAAATGAACAGGATAAATGTGGGGCTTCAGTAGTGACAGAAATAAATCCTGCGTAGGACCTCTGTTTTACATTATGTCATTTATCAAAAGGTATTGTGCAACTCAGTTCGGAGAAAAGGAATAGAGCTCTGAATCACTGTTAGTTGCATTTTTGCAAGCTGAGCAGTGGGGTGAAAATAGTTTCAAAGGAAACCATGCTGTGGTCAGATGGTTTGGTTTGTTGTGATTTTAAGTGCTCATGTCACTTTGCATTTGCATTCTATTAACTAAGACAGTGTTGTTGTTGCTCTGCCGGTTGTCATTCTATTGCTCTAAATTACAAATTGAGAATTAGGATAGGCGAGCTATGGATCTTTTGCGAGGACCCTCCCAATGGGCTCATAAACCTTGTCTTTTAACACACCACTAAGCATAGGAACATCATCTACAAATACAGCCAGTTAGGGCAGCTGGGTGGGGGTTTGTTGTTGGGGAGCTACTGCCCTCTTCAATGGACCCGCTCTACACCCTGGCTTTTTAACGCACTACAGTATATAGGGCTTACATATTACATAATCCATTGAACACACAAAAAATAAAAACAAATGGAATGATGGAAATGACAACTGGGAAGTTGCAAGATCACGGATAATATGTATATTAATGTGCCTTTTGAACACAGAACTAGTGCCTTTTGGAATTTGTTAACTGTGTTTGGCAGTGGTAACCATCTGTAAAGAAAGAAAAAAAAGAAGGATGTGTGTGTATATATATATGTGTGTATATGTGTATGTATGCATATATGTGTATAAATAACTTAATGATCGCCTTTTTCACTTGCTTTGTATTAGTCATCGCGTACATGAAATGAGACAGTTGTTGTAGTTGTGTTTCCTTTCAGTTGTGTTTCCGTTCCGTTAAATTCTGTTCATTTATATTTATACGAACATTTCTAGAGGTGCTTTGTGGGTGTGGTCCATGTTGAAACGACCGCTCTGGTGGGTTGCAGGTTCTCTTTGCCGGTGGGGCAAATCAAAAATCAAAGTATGACGTTGCTTAATGTAGGATTGATATTGTAAATATAACAGGCAAAGTTGGGTCACGGAGGGGTACGTTGTGTGTGTGCATGCTGTGTTCCTGCTCTTGTGTCTTGTACTTTGTAACATGCTCCCTGTACTATTGTGATTTGATCAATTGTGTATTTCAATGATGTCGGGGGGGCGGGTGGCGCTTATAAGCTTTTGCTTCAGCCCACTCCTTTTGAGCAGAATTTTAACTGCTCAAATAAACTAATAAACTAAACTAAACTGGACTGATGAATGAGCCTTGAAAGGGACAGCTCGCAAGATTGACTATTTATTTTTGTGACAACATTACAATGTTCTCACATCAAAAAGACGTGTGGAGTACAGTTTACTTAGGTGTATAGTTTAAGAAGAAACAACCAATTCTCACAGTTGGCCTCAAAGGTCAGCCCAGAGTCAATATCTGGGCACAATTATTGACTCTGACCATTACTATTGCAACAAGACATCATCAGTAGAGTAAAACTAACCTGTATCACAACGGCCTGAACTCTGAGTCGACACCATCGCCTGCACTGTTTCAGGAAACTGGCTTTTGATATTGATCAAACTCTCATGACTACGTTTTATCAAATTTATGTTGATATTTTTGGCTTTGGAAAATACAAATACCCTCAATCAGACTGTGAAATGCACTAACAAGCTGATTGGCCAGCCAAAGGAGAGCAAGGAGTCGCTCTACATCAATCAGTTGCAGAGACTGAGCTCCAGTGTCATGCTGGACCTTCTGCACCCCAGTATCAGCCATCGGGACAGAGATAGACCTTTTTCACACTTCCGCATTTTAAACTGCAAGTAATGCGCTACAACATCCAGTGGCTATAGTTTAGCATTAGACCTAGAAGAAAATGGCTCAGTTTCGGGTCTTTGCTTTGGTTCTGTTCCCGTTTCCTCTTGTGGAGCAAGAAAACAACCATACCTCTCTCTTACTACGCTTTTAGTTTAGTTTAGTTTATTTATTTGTTTGAGCAGTTAACCTGCTCAAAGGGAGTGGGCCGAAGCCAAAGGCTTATAAGCGCCCACCCCAAAAATAAAAACAATAACATTACATTTAACATTTACAGGGTAGCAAATCATAAACAAAGGAACATAGGGCAAAGTAACAACAAATAATGAAGAACAATAAAAAACAACAACAGCAAAGTAAAGAAACAACAACAAAAGAATGTGCTACAACTCATATCTAAGAAATATAAACTCTTTGTAAACTTTTTAAAATGTACCAGGTTATTGCAAAATTTGATGTTTTGATCTAGATTATTCCATATTTCAACACCACGTCTCGTGGGGCACATGCTTTTCATGGTTGTTCTTGAGTACAGTTTATCGAAGCTCATCTTATCTCTCAAGTTGTATTTAACTTCTCGTTTGCATATTTTGTATACTTTCAGGAAGTGGCTTTTGTGAGGCTTTGAACATGATTTGAGCCATCTTAAATTCAGTAAGGTCCTCAAATTTCATTGTTTTTTATTTAAAAAATAAAGGATTTGTGTGATCACGGTATCCAGCTAAATGGATTATTCTTATTGCCTTTTCTGAACTTTAAACAATGGGTCAAGATTACATTTATACTAATTTCCCCAGATCTCTACACAATATGTTAAATGGGTGAGGATAAGTGAACAGTAAATAGTATATAGAGCTTTGTTATCAATGATATATTTAAATGTATCCATTATGGCTGAAATCTTTGCAACTTTAGTTTTAATTTTTATGATGTGAGGTTTCCAGCTGATTTTATGATCGAGTGTTACACCAACAAATGTATGTTCATAGACTCTTTCAATAGTTTCGTTGCCAATTTTAACTGGTAATTGTACATTCATTACACGATTTCGCAAGAACATTGCTTTGGTTTGTTTACGCAGAACCAATCTTTCAATTTATCCATTTCTTCTGTAATCTCGATCACCATTTGCTGTAAGTCTGCACCTGAGAGTATGATTGTTGTATCATCTGCAAAAAGGACCAGTTTGAGCTTCTTGGAAACCAAGTACAAATCATTGATATATAATAAAATAGTTTAGGTCCCAGCACCAATCCCTGGGGGACACCACACACTAGGGTATCACACATGGATCTGCACTGGCCCATTTGAACATACTGTTTACGGTTTGTTAAGTAGGATTCAATCCAGTTGAAAGCAATACCTCTTATCCCATATTTTTGTAGTTTGTTCAAGAATATATTGTGATCCATAGTGTCGAAAATCTTCTTAAGATCGATGAAAATACCTATTGAATACTTTTCCTTGTCGATATTATTAGTGATTTCCTCTATGAGTTCCATTAACGCGAAAGCGGGAGATCTGCTTTTGCGAAAGCCATGTTGACTGTCATTTAAAATATTGTATTTATCTATAAATGCGTCTAGTCGAGTTGTATAGAGCTTTTCTAATATTTTTGAGAATTGAGGTAGTATTGAGATAGGTCTGTAGTGAGAGAATTGAGTTTTGTCAGATGGGAATAACTTTAGCTATTTTCATTAAATCTGGAAATTTACCCGTTTTGAAAGACAAATTAAAAATATGGGATAGCGGTGTGACAATGTGATCGATGACCTGTTTAACAATACTCATATCTACCTCGTCACAGTCCAAGGATTTCTTATTTATGAAATTTCTAACTATATCGGTAATTTCTTGTCCTGTTGTCGGCGTAAGAAACATTGTATTTGGGTTTCCCTGGACACAATCATAATTATAATTTGTGCATGGTGGAGGATAATTGGGGTCCTATGCTTATGAAGTACTTATTGAACTCACTCACAATTTCATTTGAATTTTCCGACGGACTCGGACCAAAGGAGGCAGTGGATTGAAGCAGTTACAGGGTCCAGACTTCTGCATAACGCTAGGGACTTTTGTATGCAGCCAGCACTTCACTAATTGCAGGGGGAGACTTCGGCTCAAATCAACAACTTATTCAACAATTCCACGGACACCAACACACCTCACGAAGGTACACTTGTTACTTATTTCATGTAATATATCCCAAAAGCCTTAATTACAACCATCTCAGTGGCACAATCGTAGCTGATTTACAGTTGCCTGTACTAGCCTTTTTTCCCCCTCTTTCATCTTCCCATAGAAATAATGAAATCTGTGTGTTATTTATTAATCTACTGACATTTCTTTACTTAAAAAATAGTTCCTCACTACCTTGTTATATTGTACTATTGGTAATTAGATTGAAATAGACATGACAGTTCATTGATCTTAGACAAAACCTCACATTACTCAGTTTTTTCACATAGTGCTTAAAGTTGTGATCATATACACCCACTGCTACCTTAATCATGGTTTAAGCTGAAGTCATGTGGACAATTCCAAAAAGATTTACCATCAGAGTAAAAGAATAAGAATATAGCTATAATAGTTATTAGTTGACATTACGTTTTTCCCCAACATTAAATTCCATGTTGTTATTCCCTTTGTTTGTATACAGATTATGCATTCAAAGACTGAAAGAGGATTGAACTTGTCCATTGTGTGACCAGAGACACCTGCACCAATGGTTCAGCTCTTTTCTTCAAAGTAGAAGCCAAAGTTGTGTGTCTGAAACATGAAGACTATCATCAGACTGCAGTAGACTTGTTTTTATCTGGCTTTAATTTGAACCCAAACATTGACTATAAATGAGTACAAATCTTCAACTGCTCACAAGAAGCCTCTGTACTAAAAAAACAACAGCATTTCCATTGAAGCAAACTATGAGAAGACTTATATCAAAAACTCTGCCAGCTAAATGGAAGGACCTTGGCTCAAATGCTGCTACAACACTGGGTTTGTCGAGAATGAAAAATATACAGTATCATAGTTTTAGAGGTGGTCAAGTTCAATTTCTCTGTGAATCTTTCTACTTAAATATGTAATACTACAAGTATACGTTTAACATTGAATTACATCCAGAACTTCATTTGAAATATTTAGATGAATGAGACTCTTTACAAATATGTTTTATTAAGCTTTTCTTTTTTGCACAAATGTCATTCTGTATTTAAAAGTACGACTTCCATTTTCTCCAAAACCGTCTGGTCCACAGCCTTCACCACATGCTGGTGTAGGTCTTCTCGATGATGTTTGCATCTCTCCCAGCTCTTCATCGCTCGTCCTTCTGCTGTGGCCTCGCCTTCATGCTCTGCAACTCCATCTTAAAAGTCTGTCAAGAAAACATTTAAAATGCAATTCAACCCTACAAGACGACAATTAACACATGTTTTTTTCCAAATGTACTAAATAAACCTGAAGCAATAAAACATTGTATTGGTTCTTCTGATACATCACCATGTTGTCACAACACTGTCAGGCAGTGATAACAGAAGTACACAATTGTTTTCCTTAATAGTTCTGATGCTGCTCAGTTAAGTTATCAGATGAAAATCATACTTTGAAACATCACTGAGATTTTGTAAAACTGTTGGGAGTTTTTAGTTTCTGATCAAAACTACTTTAAAGGATCTGTATCATGCTATTTTAGCCATTCCAAAGTAAAGTATAGGCATTTATATGATATATTGTACCTCTATCACTATGGAGTACTCATTTTTGAGAGAAATAAGTATTTTCTGGGGGTATTTTTCAAACCCGGAAGACAAGACGCTTCGATTCAGTTAACTCCGCCCCTCTCTCCGCTCATTCCACATTTGCAGTATTATAAATATAAATATCGCTGCAAAAAATGAAGTTACTTCACATAATGCAGTTATAAGGAGTTGACATGTGCAACACAGTTTCATAAATGGCTAACACACACGCTAACTAGGGCTGGGCGATATATCAATATTTAAGATATATCGATATATTTTTAAAAGAGATATGGAATTAGACCATATCGCATATATCGATATAGGTCAAATTTGCGCTGTAATACTTGCTTCAGGCAAGCCGCTGATCGGAGCTCTCTGCACTGCTCCCAGCGCCGCGGCCCCGCCCCTCCTCAGACACTCTTGAACAAACATGGAGAAAGCAACAACGTCTGAAGCGTGCGGAGGAGAGACCCGTGGGTGGTAAAAGAAAAACCAATGGCTCAATCATTTGGAGATGGTTCGGATACAAATGATCAGATAGCAACAAAACCATGCTTATGTGGGGAGGCACGCGATTTTGGCCCATGCCGCTGATGGCCACGGCCCATAGTGAATGTAGCGCCGAGATATGGTGTGCGCTGCACCATGTGCTTTTGTTTACTTCTCAGTCTAGTTAAGGTTTGCGGTAGATCGTGGATGTACTGTGAAAATATCAGCGTTTGTAATGCTGCCACCGCGAAGGACTATTGCTTTTTCCCCATTAGCAGCGCGTTAGCGGCAGCGCTAATCCGTCCATTCCCTCGCTGCTACCCGCTCTGATGCACTGATCATAAACTCCCTCACCTCCGGATTCACACGTCTCTTTCTCCACAAACGACAAGCTGCACAGACTCACCGTGCAGCTTCTAAAGAGTAAAGAGTCCTTTGTGGCTTAGTTTAGGAGGCTTATGTTTGGGATAAAGATAGGAACTTATCTCACAAGCACTTATTAAAACACAATTTCAATCAATCGCAAATATCAAGAAATTATTTGGGCTATATGCAAAAAATAAAAAATAAATAAATTATCAGTATAAGCTTATTGTAAATTATGTAAATTTACATGTGGACTATTTTGAATTATATTTCATATGATTATTAAGGTCTAAAAAGTAAGTAATACTTTAATAAGTCCTATTTCATTGTCTCTGCTATAGTTTAGTTATATGCAATATAAAGTTATTAACAGTAAATGGGGTAAATAAAATTGAAATCAAAATATTAAATATTAAAACTACTTGTATTTGGCTTTGACTTTGACTTACATTTAATTTCACAGCTCTCACTTTGTGGAAAAAATATTGGGATATATATCGTATATCAATATTCAGCCTAAATATATCGGGATATGACTTTTGGTCCATATCGCCCAGTCCTAACGCTAACACGCGTTTTGATTGACTTATCGCTCAGCCTGGCCTCCCCATCAGGTTATGGGATCGCGTTGGTTATAAAAGTTAATCCACTTTGAGTCTGGCCAAGGTTCACCAAGCATCCGTCAGGTTGGTTGATATAGTAGCTAGCTGAATCCCGGTGTAACAGGCCAGAGTATACCCCCATCTGGACTACACCCGGGGTTAAAGGGGCCTAGGCCATTTTATACCCCGGGGTATATTACGGCCTAGGCTATTTCCTACCCCTTGACTTGACTTTTTCTAAACTTGACTTGCCTTCACTTGACTTGACTTGACTTGACTTGCCTTGACTTGACTTCACTTCAGTTCACTTGACTTGACTTGACTTCACTTGACTTGACTTGACTTGACTTCACTTCAGTTCACTTGACTTGCCTTGACTTCACTTCACTTGACTTGCCTTGACTTGACTTGACTTCAAGTCAAGTCAAATGGTGAGGAGGCTGGAGCTAAAGCGAGTCTGGACCTATACAGGTGCTAAAACTAAAACCTCTAAGCATTGTTGAGAACATACTTGAGTTATCTTTGTCATTCCTTTATTTAGAATAAATGTACAATTGACTCAGGAATGCAGCAGCTAGTGACTTAGCACAGACTTTGTTATTATGCATAATTAGCCATGTGGTCTATGGCTTAATGTCTTTTTTTTCTCTTAATACTGTCTCAAAAAATTATAGTTATGTGAGCCCAGTGAGAAAAAGATTTGGAGGTGATAGATTGAGGAAAAGTATGTATTAGATGTCACGTAGCCTGAAGCTAACAGCCTTAGCAGCTGTTGACACGAGCAAAACAAGGGCTAAAAACAAGACCTAAACATGAAATACACATCTGAACTAAAACTGCAAAACAGCTTTCAGACACTTACCGGTACAACAATGAGTGAGTCATTACTTGAAGACATCTGTGGGTGTGTTGAGCAGCCCATCTCACTGCCACAGTTCAGGCTAGTAGTGTCCCTTTAGCCAGTCCAACACCAGCGCCCCTTACATTGTTTTCAGGTAGAAAACATTAATATAATTAGAGCCCATTCTCACAGCCTGCCCACCTGACTGTGACTGCGATTACCTCCACATCAGCGAACGAAAAGTGGGCAAATTAAGCGACATTGTTGAAAAATCAAGAGCTGTTTTCCCTTAGACCCGCGAAAACAGGAAGTGACTGAGCACTAGTCGGCGCTACTTCCGGTTGTCGTGAAAAGGGTCTATTGGTGGTTCTGAAATGTCTTTTGTTTTATGTGCTGTATCATAACTGTTATGTGTGTTGATATGAGATGCCTTTCTTGCACTGCACTCTACCTATGGTAAACAAAGCCAACCTAATCTGTATTTCCTGGAAATGTTCCATTTTCAAAGTCCATAAACCAGGCCTAATCAATCGACAGCCCAGTAGCCAGATCTGACAACTTCCCCTTAAAGGAACAGGCCACCGTTTTTCCATATTGAGATATGTTCTTACCTTAGCTGAGACGAGTTGATGCGTACCTATCTGGTCTTTGTGCATGCGCTCAGTCACGCAAATAGACCAAAGATGTTGTTAGCATTTAGCCTCTCCTCCTCTCCTCTATGGGGCCAAAGGGTGAAGTTAGAAGAGACCAAGCTCTTCCACGTTTCCCCTATTTAAATACGGTTACGTGAGTAGTTACACGATCCAAGTAAAGTTACACAAAATTAAACATGTCGATTTTCTTCTATGTAGATTTTTTCTGGCATCCTATTCTTTTTGTGTCTCTGTGAAGCACTTTATGATTTTATCTGTGAAAGGTGCTATATAAAGAAAGTTTCTTCTTCTTCTTCTCCTTCTAAGTGGATACAAAGGGGTACTATATTGTAAGGCGTAATAACACCAGGAGTACTTAAAATATAGTACCTCTTTTTATCCGCTTAGAAAATCGATGTTTAATTTTGTGTAACTATACTTGGATCGTGTAACTACTCATGTAACCGTATTTAAATAGGGGAAATGTGGAAGAGCTTGGTCGCTTCTAACTTCACTCCCGTTTGGCCCCATAGAGGAGAGGAGGAGAGGCTAAATGCTAACAACATCTTTGGTCTTTGTTCGTGACTGAGCGCACGCATAAAAACCAGACAGGTACGCATCAACTCGTCTATGCTCAGGTAAGAACATATCTCAGTATGGAAAAACAGTGGCCTATTCCTTTAATTAAAATACAATAATTTAATTATTGCAACGTACTTGCTAATGCTACCACTAACACCTACCTCAACTTTAACAGACTGGAGGCTCTGCATTTGTTCAAAACATAAGAGTTGCAGAGAAAGGATTCTGAGTGCAATTAGGATGCTTTCAATTAGCCTTTTAAGTGAAGACAGAAATAAGTCAGTAGGTAAAATGTATTTATATTGCACCTTTCACAGACAGAGAAGTCACAAAGTACTTCAGAAAATTACAAATACAAAGTACAGATACAGTCGCAAAACATGATGGTCATTAAACAACCCTGGAATTAAAACACTTTCCGAAACAAGTAGGTTTTTATCATTCCAGAGCGTTGGCGCGACCGGCTGGAGGAAGCGATCTCTTCTGGTCCTTAAATGAGTATGAGAGACGACCATGTGAAGGGTTTGGCAGAAGCCAGTTCAACACATGTAATGGACGGAGCTATTTACTTTTGTTCATAAATGATAATTAGCCATGTGCTCCTGGTGTTCAGCATCTTTTATAGTGCAGTTAGATGGACATAGGGCTGAAACGCTGTGCTGCTTCTTTGCTGTTTTGTTACTATTTTTAGTATAGAGAATTAATGCTGCACTTTTAAAAGTTTTAAGAATATGATCTGCACTATTAGAATGTTAATCTAAATGTATTTAGTTGTTTACCCCAATAATAATAAATCAATATGTTTTGGTGGTAAAAACAACCAAAAAAGATTGTGGTGGAGAAATTTAAAACAACAACAACAACAAAGCCATAAGCCATCATCAGTCCCGTTCTGAGCAGTTATGCACCCTAACTATGTCTTATTCCATTATGTACCTCCAAACTAATACACATTATTTCATTGTGTATACAACTTATTACATATTGTTACATAGCCCATTACATTTCAGTATCTGTGGTAGGGTATGAAAGTGTTATCCAATTTAGTCATTTAGGAAGCTATCATGTCCCACATTTGGTCGTATCTTACAGTCCAACCATGTCTGGTTCGTTTGTTCTGAAATCGAAATAACTTCCCCCAAACTCGTGCGCATCTCATTGTTCCCTCGGTATTTTCGGGTCCATCTCACGTGCACCACATCATCCCATTTCTTGGCTCCTGAGCTCCTCTCTCTCACATGTCCTCGGCGGATTATAGAGCCGGGCCTGAAACGTGTGCCCCATGCTTCATCACGTGCGCAGCGCCGCCCCCTCCAGTGCGCCCCGGGATCCTGGCACAGACATCCCCTACACTCATTTCCCTCTTCTGTCACACGGATCATCCTCTTCCTGTGGCTCTCTCTCTCTCGCTTTCTCTTTCCAATTATATCTTCATTTGTATTTCCTCCAGCGGGATTTGTTTTCCTTTTGTGTGGATGGCATTGACCGCACAATAGTTTCCTGAGCACTGGTGCGTGCACCTGGTAACATGATCCCTGTTGCACAACTCTGGAACAATGGAGGTTTTGAGGTTGAATTTTCCACAAGCATTACCGAAGAGAAAGATGATATTATAATTGATTTGCAAACACAGTGTGGTCCATTTTCCAGAGTGTTCGTAATGTGCCTACAGAGTTTAGATGCTAAATTAACTTTTGAGAGACCTTTTACCAAGTAACAATGCTGTTTTTTCATCAAAAACACACCTGGAACTGCGTTTAATCCCACTCACGTATCTTTGAATACTTTTAAATCTTTTAATTTAAATCTTTAAATCTTTTTTTTAGCAGTGCGGCAACAGTTTCCAAAAAAAAAACAAATCTCCTCCTACGTATCCAGGTGCTTTTCTCACCGCGAAGTGAACACATTCGCCATAGCTTCGCCAAAGCCACACGGACTTTTGTTTTTATCTTTGTTAAAACAGCTGTGCAACAAAGGGGAGCAAGAGTAGGAAACTTTATTTGTGTCAGGTGTTTCAGATCAATATGGCATTTGTTTGTTTTTTAGTTTTGTCGTCCTTCAGTATATTTTATTTGCAGTGGTTTTGTGAAAAAAGACTGTCCATGTAATTATAAACCATTTTTATTCATTATGAGCTTGTAGGCTAGTTTTGTTAGCATCACTGACATTGACCCTGAAAAAAGTTACCCTGAAAGTTCACACACACACATCACTGTGAAGAATCAGGATGTCAGAAATGTGTTAGGAAAAGTGGGAATAAAGCATGAACAATTAACACTTTTAATTTCATCCCCTCTTTTACTGTAGTGCCTGATTTATAGGCCGCTCAAAAGGCCTATAAATCAGATATAGGCCTTTTGAGTGGTGATTTTTCCTGACGGTACCAGACAATGCGGGAAATTCCGCGCAACTAAAGTGAGTTTTTGATCAGTTAAATCCATTTTACTTGTCATATACTTGCACATAGGCAGTGGTTTCCAGCGCCTTTGCGGGTTTAAATCATTCAGACTGAAGCGGGCCTTAGCGTGGACATTTGCATCTGCTCCCCGCCTCCCCTCACTTGCCTGGGTCTGACTTTACAGCGTGCACCGCTGTGTGCTCCTTTCGCCCTCTGTCCGAGTTTCGTTTCTCTATTTGGTGATAGGCTTTATTCTGGCTAAAAATTTAGATCGCTTCTTTCCCCTGTGATGTGGTGGCGTTTGTGTGAGGTGCTGGTGCTTTCTTTGTTGCGTGAACATTAGGAGTTACAGTTCTATTGAACCAGAGCCGAAGCTCAGTGTTGGTGTGTGACATAAACAGACATGCGTCCTTTGGTCTGTTCTCCTCAGAGTGTCATTCAGGGCTCAGTTTTATCAGGGCTGTGTGGCCTGCGCTCACAGCGACAGACAGGGCCCCGTTTGCTCCTCCCACTGTCCACAGCTGAGCAGAGGACGGGAGGACGCTTGACATGCACACGGTTCTGCTTTTTTTAGACGATAACGTACAAATACTTGAAATAACGCCTATTTTAAGTCTTTTTGCCTCATTGATTTAAACTGATGTTCAGCTCTGTCCACTGAGGAATTGAGGACAAGAAGAACTGAAGGTCCAACAAGGACTGACGTTCTCCTGCGAGCCCCGCAGAGGGACTCCCATCGGCCCTGGGTCTATCTATAACCTGTCCATCCATGGGAGTGGATCGCTCCTTGTGTGATTCTCCCCGAGGTTTCTCTGTTCTCCCACTGGGTTTTTGAGTTTTCTTTGCCGTGTAGAGTCTAAGACTCGTCACCACCTGCTGCTGACGCTTAGGACATTATGTTTGCCTGGATACTTCATTTTTCTGAACTTTACATTGTTTTGTTTCATTGCTTTAATGTTTGTTCAGTCATCTCCCGTTGTGATATTAGGCTATACAAAACGATTGATTAATTGATTGATGTAAAATGCGAAGAGAAGTTGATGTAAAAATATATTGTTTTAAGCAGCAACTTTCCATCGCAACTTCTGGAAAAATGACCCACAAAATCAGGCAATCATCATTGATGACAATGATAGCAATTATTATTTTCTAAGAAAAAAAAAAATCAGTACAGTATGCGCACACACACACACACACACACACTATTTCATAGCACGCCTACCAATACAGCCTAAATTCCTAGTTTGTTTTTTATTTATTTTATTATTATTATTTTTTGTATTATTATTTATTTTATTTTATTTTTTCTCTTCTTTTCTTTGTTTTGTTCAGTGTCACTTGAGATCTGTTGTCTGGTGTTTTGGCTGTCTCTGTTTTTTGTAATTGTCTCTGGTCTATTTTTTGTGATAGTCTTAAAACTCACAATAAAATTATTATTTTTTAAATCAGTTTAAGTTTAAAAAGTTTAAGTTCTTATAATAGCAGACTGTAGAATGTAGTCTGGACAGTAGCCTTCTTTTAGGGCTGATCAGAGAAATGTAATGGGAGACACACACATGCCTCTGAGATTAAAGGCACGCTCTGGGACTCCGAAATATGAATGCTTCAGCTGCCTATCTGATGGACTTCATGGTCATCTGATACAGCTGTTGAAACACTGTTGGTAAGAGCTTTTATGTAATGGAACAAAATGACTCATGTGGGCTAAACCTCCAACTCGCAGCTGGCTTTCATCACGTTTGTCAGGTAAACCGGAAATACAATGGATTAATGTTATCATCTATGTCCCTAAGAATGTCAGACTTGATCAATACTTGACAATCCTCTTAATCTTAACCATTATGTATAGATAGATAAACCCAATTAGGTGAAATAAGTCGTCGACCTTGATAGAGACTGTCGCTGAGTGCCGGATTACGTTACCTGCCCTGTCGAAGCGGAAGTACACCTGTCGCCTGTCGGACTAATCAGAGCGGAGATGGGCGCTCGTGTCAACGGTCGCCCCGGTAACCAGCAGGACGCTCGGCAGATGACGGTGGGGTAATTGGAAAACTAATGGGGTCCGCAAAGCCGTCCTGCACCGCTCCAACAGAGAAGGGAAATGAGACACGGAAACACGGGAGAGGTCAGGCTTGTCTTCGGCAGATGTCCACAAACAAACTTCAGAGTGGAAGTAGTGAGGCACAAACTAAGTTCAATGGGAAAACTAAGATGTCACACTGAATAGCCTACTTGTTCTTTAAAAGCATGTTGGATATAAAATGCAGATGATTCACTTCAATCATTCTGAATGTCTTTGAGCGTAAGCCCCTCCATTAGTTTCTCCTCAGTAGATATGAGTGTGCTGTTTCACCCAGTCAGTGGTTCTTCCTATATAATCAACAAATGTACAAAACAAAGCTGTAGAATTAATCTAAATCAAGTGGAGTATGTTGTATGTTTATTATTACCAGTTCAATGCACTTTGTATTGCGTAAGAGCTCCTTTACAGACGTCCTTTTTGTTGAAAAACTGCCACAGTTTCTGACAGAGCTAAACTGTTTACATAAAGCGAACAGAGCTTTATGTAAAGCTAAGCCGTATGTTCGTGTTAAGTATTGTTGCCTATTGCTGTAATTTGTCCTCTTACAAAATAAAGCTCAGAAGCGAATGTATTGTGCTATTATTAAAGCAGTGCTAAGTAAATTGTTTACCTTAATAAATCCTCTTCGTAGTCCCTCTGGGGGTAATACAAGTGTTAGTGGGATGATTGGGGGTCTTTCATCTCCCCCTGGTGTCTCTGGCCAGAAAACCACAATTGCAACTTGACTGCCACCAGACCGCAGCAACCAATTCACACTAATGGAATCACTAAGTAGAAGCTAACAGGCTAACGGGAAAGCTAACTTGGGGCTAGCGCCATCTTAGCAGTATTTACAGCCAAGTTTGAGTGTAAAAATTATCTCTTATCTCATTGTGTAATTGGATGTACAGTATCCCTCTCTCCCTTCGCTTTTTTTGTCAGCGTAGTATTTACTCTCACGGACAATGAATAAGTAAAAAAATCGCAACTTGCTACGACACCTGCAGTTGTGCTTATGGCCTCTAGGGCAAGAGTTACTTAGTACTGCTTTAAATACATTTACTGGTACCAGGCTGTTTGTGTGAGTTAGCTGTTTTTGGCGGCTCAGTTTGTGAAATGGAGCATTCTGCACCGGAAAAAATTATCAACAAATGAAGGCTATTTATAGATGTTTATCATTTGTAACGCATGAGTCTCTAACGCTTTACTTTCACAATAAAGTAGCCCGTAACGTAACAGCTACTTTTGCAGAAGAGAAACGAGCTAACTTAACCAGTTACTGTACTTTTCAAAGTAACGTTACCCAACACTGGTGACATTATGGATTTTAATTTTAAAGCATTATGTTAGTGTTTAGCGGAATGGTTAGCAGATGGCGATGATCCCCAAAAAGTATAAAAGCCAGCCTTTGTTTTCTTTGCTGGGGTCCTCCCGGGTGCAGAGTGCAAGTAGCCGGCTACCGGACAAGCCGAGGAGAGCTACTAGACATGGGCTGCTGCACAAGGGTGGACCTGGTCGCTGTTAGCAGCTGGTTTACTTCTCATAGCTTCCAGTGTTTTTATGCTAATCAAAAGTAAATGAACAGTGAAACAAAGCTCTAACTGATGCCACAACTGAAAGTGAGCTGCTTTGATATGTTTAGTTACTCAAAAGCTAACTGTAAACCACAATCTCAAGTGAAACATAGAAATACATGTTAATTCATGTAAAAGGAACAAGCTGTTTTCTTTCCTTTGTCGAACCTGTGTACCCTTCGCATAAATCCCACTGATAATGGGTGGCATGGTTCTGACTTTAAAGTGCATATGTGAACAGTCACTAGAATCAGGGTCACAAGTTGGTTCTGGGGCATTTTGAGATTTTCACAGATTGTTAAAGTGTAGTCTCCAAGCTTTCCAACGATGTGTAATACATGGAAATCTGATCATATTTGGAGGCGTAGCGGTGATTTTAAGTTAACAGTTCCCAAAAGGCCAAAGGGCTGAAAAAGCTCTCCAAAGATTTGGGCCATTGTCACCTCTCTGCTGTTGGGAGTGACAATAGGCCTCATTTACATCTCAAAGTATTAAGTCATGCTGTATGAATACTTGCTGTAGTCAGTTTAATTTTGTGTAAATGGCAGTTTAATACCTCGTGACTACATGACTGTCTCCCATGCTAACACCATGTTAGCTAACAACAGCACAACGATAGCCTCATCAATCAACCATTGGCACGGCAGCCACCAGCGATAAAAAAACAAACTGTCACTCACCTGTCTGAAGTAACCTTTGCGTGGAAATTCCTTTTTGCTGCGTAAGTAGCGGCAGCTTCTGAGAGCAAATAAGTACCTTCAGGGCGAAACGAGACCATCGGGGTCCAGTTCGCCCTGTCGGTACTTATTTCCCCGATAATGACCGGCGTTCTATACATTATCCCTTACGTAATAAAGACAATGAATGTAACAGTGTAATGCCTCATTTGAAAAAAAAAAAACTGATTGTGATTTTTTGTTTTTTGTTGCCTTGTTTGGGCCGTTTTGTCACATTTTTGACGCTCTTTTTTGTTGCTATTTTGATGCTTTTTTTTTTTTTTTTTAAGAAGCTTTCCTATTTGGGTAAAGCCAAACTGGAGAAAAGGTAAAAAAAAAAAGCAACGGAATAGCAACGAAAACGAGGATGAAAACACACAGAAAAGTGACCAAAACGTGACAAAAATGCGGAAAAAAAACATTACGACAACGCAACAACATAAGCTACGAAAAAGCAATGACAAATCAACAAAAACATGACAAAAAAAGGAGACAAAACACACAAAAACCCTTAAAAAATATGACAAAACACTGTGACGTGAAAAAAAAAGTTACAATCACTTTTGTAGGTCTTAGCTTTCAAATGTGGCATTACACTGCCTGCTCTGCAGTCGAGAAGCTTTAAGATTTGGGCAAAGCCGAACTGTAGAAAATGCTTCCAGTCCAGTTCGGCCTGTCGGTACTTATTTTCCCGGTAATGACCGACCGTTCTATACATTATCCCTTAATTCAGTGAAGCAGCAGTTTAATGAAGAAAAGTTGGGAAGAAGAGTTATATTATTTGAATCTTTTAGCTAATGACATAGAGGGAAAGTTCAATATTTAGAATTCTGACTCACTCATTTCTCATTGACATAACATGGTTGGCAGGGCAACAGTTCAAAATGGTTTGCCTCTACTGTACCTATGTCACTTTCTGTCAGTGTCCAATAAGGAAGTGAAACTATAAACATCCCAAAAAAGTCACACTAAAGAAAGATTATGTGTCATATGCACTTTAAATAATTGTATTTGTCACATTACCACCCCACTCGTAATGCCACACTAAGGACAAGGCCTTCATTGCCTAAAGCTCAGTGACTGAATTCTAGTTGTGAGCTTCAATGGGAGGGTAGCACTTATATTCATGCACCTGAAGGCAACCCTGGTTCACTTGTGATTGCAGTACTTTTTATAAACCTCTAAAAGAGTGCCACTAACCCTCTTTTGGAAGAATGCAATCGGAATGTTCTTGAGATTTTTGTCTTTGATACCACAGATAAAGCCTTTGTGTCCCCAAATGAATTACAAAAGAAAATGGTCACAAAACAGGCACATCTTTCAACATGAACTCAATGCAGTGTCATGGCGGAGTTATCCAAAGGCCGTCAAAAGGCCCTCAAGGCCCAATAGAGGAGATTATGGCACACAGAAGAGGATTAGACGCTACACAAAAGAGTTCATCAGACAGATATAGAAATGACGGGGGAAGAGAGGGACGGGCTGTTCTGAATAAAAGACCAGGAAGGAAAGTAAAGGAAAGATGAAAGATGTTCGGCGTCAGCACATGTTTAAGTTCATACAAAGGAAGAATGGCATGAAGGACACATTATTATTCACAATGCCATCATGTGGAAGCTGTGTGAAAAGGCTGTAACTATTTGACAAGAGCGACATATGCTTTGAGGATATTTGGGGAAACTATGGGAATTAGAGAACACAAGTCAGTCACTAAGATGATACAACTAAGGTGAAAACTTTCATTTTATCTTTGTACTTATAAGCATATTTATCCAGATTCATCAAGTGTGTGTGATAAGTCTTTGGGGAGCTACGTAGAAAGGGATGGAAAGCGGGTAGCTTTTGAGTTTCTTATGGGAGATGATGGCTTCCATGCAACTAATTGAGCTCTGATTTCTTTTCTTTTTTTCTCCTGTGCTTAACTTCTCCTTCTCCCCATGATATCTTTCAAGCTGTTCTTGTAAGACTGTAAAACCCAACGGCTTCGCAAACACAAAGCAACAATAACCACGTAGCGAGTGTTAAAGTGATTGGTTTGTTAGCTTGGGTAATGTGGTGACAGTTGGGTGCGAAATACACAGTCACTATATGCAGATCCGCTAAAATTACCCTGAACACATCATGAGAAGCATTCAAGCAGATTTACTGACTCCATTTCCCCTCTGGCGACATTAAGCCTCGTATTATGACAAAATGATCACTCTTCAAGGTCAGTCGGGTTTTTCAAGACTGCGGCGGGATGTTTCCCAATTTCCTTGTTATGATGGCGTCCTGACTTGACTTGGGTTTCTGTTGGGCAAACGCAGAAATACTTGGCACACCATCTTCTACACACATTGCAACTTGTTGTGTTGTATAATTCAGTGTTTCTAAACTCGTGGGTTGGGACCATAGACCATCCAATAGGTTGTGTTCACGTTTTAGAATTATATTTCAGTTCTTGGACAGGTGCCAATACAATTCCATGGGAGAGAAACAGTTTTCGAAATTTCCAAAAAGACAACTTTCAAATGTTTTCCCTGATCATTATTTGATAGTGATTGATATAACAAACCTGCCATATTATTCTTGTGGCTGAAAGTCCTTTCTAACACTAACACCTATATGTGCTGGAAGAGATGACTTTGAACTTTGTGACAGTTTTTGTTTCATGTGAATTGGCCCAGGAATCACAGAGAAATTAGCAATAATCAAAGACTGGAAATCTGCATTGTGACAGTTACCATAGATACGCCATAGAATTCGTACCTGCCCTCCATAGCGTTCAGTGCAGGCTAACGAAGTTCATTCATGCTAGCCATTTGGTGATAGAAGAGGGCGAAAAGGAAAATAGCAAAAGGAAAAATAACGTAACGTATTTGTAACTAATAGGGAACGTGAGCTGGGTTTAGACCGTCGTGAGACAGGTTAGTTTTACCCTACTGATGATGTGTTGTTGCAATAGTTTATAGGTGTGTTTCACAACATGCAGGGTGACTTTCACAGAACACTCACATTGTCATTTTATGCAAGCCACTGGCCTGATGGAATACTCAAACTATATTCAGATACTAGCATGCGGGTCAGGTTGACACAGTGTGTGGGGAAGCTGGCCCCAGAGTGATCGAAATGGGCAGACAGACTTGACAAACATAATGTCTTGCCAGGCAAAATTTATTCTTTCATACAAAATAAACTTCTCCATGACACACATGTCACCTGCATGAACAAAATGGCTCCCTGTGTGACTACAGCAGACAGCTTTTATACAGCTCCTAATGGGAAAGGACCTCCCCGAGGTAATACCATTAGCTTCATGGGTGAGTTGAAATAAGGTTAGCTGGTAAGTTTTACATAAAACATGTTGGTGTTTAGTCCACTATTAATTACTGTTCAAATCAAATTAAACACAATACAAACCAAAATCATATACAAAAGGAAATTCAAAGCAAAGTGTAAATCAATTTTCCACATGGTTCAGCCTGAGATTTTAAAATGGCCGACAAGGACCATGCCTTCCCTTTGTTCCAGCCATGTAGTACAGGTTAGTTTGTATACAATTAAACAAAGTTTTAAACAGACAATGAAGTGTACTTATTAACTTAAACGAATGTATCAGTGGGTTATTGTTAGCTGATGGATATGTGAAATGAAACAAAGTGTCCAAATAAATACTGGACAATAAGCACTTACTTACTTACTAAGCAATAATGGTTTAACAGTGGCTAAGTGGTTAGCGCTCATACAGAAAGACGGTCCTGGGTTTGATCCATCATGTGGGACTTTGGTGTGTAGTTTTTAAGTTCTGCTTGTGTCTGGGGGACATGCACAAAACTCGAGCTGATTTGATTTGATTGATTGTTTATTCCGAGTTCAGTGTACAATACATATAAACATGACTATTTTAACATGCATTCATGACATTTTAACGTACTGTACATAAAATCGAAAAGGAGTGGGAGGAAGTATAACTTCTAAATTCCCACCCCTGTTAATATCATATTTTCATTAATGTTGAAACCTGATGGCAACAGTTAGAACAATGATCCCAGCCATCCCAGCTGCAGCAGGCCGACAACGCAACGACACACCAGGTGATTCTTCCCTACAGTTCAAGATCTGCTCCTAATATTATTTATTTATTATAGGGACAGTGCATATCAATATACATTATGCATGTAAATATGCCAGAATTACATGCCCACTCACACAGCAATAGAGGAGAGGGGCACGGCACAGAGTGACGAGAGGAGTTTGCGCTGTCTTTAGGTGCTATGTGGGAGGCCCTCTAACTCCATAGGCCTCTGGGCTCCATCCCCTGCTGGCCCATTGGATAAGGTGAGCCTGTGTACAGAGAACCAAGTCCACTTGTTTGACGAAATTCTCAAAACACATTAGTTCACTCTCCAAACTAAACTTGTATGAACTACCTTATATGTGGGAATAGTTTTCACTTATATGTCATGGTCATATTGATAGCTCATTGGTAAAAGCTGCACTCTCCCACCCACCTTGTTGTGAGGCCTCGAACTGCTTGACACACGTGTCCATGTGTCTGGTGCTCACTAAATTGCACAAACACAGCATACTCATACAAAGGATAATATTTACTGATACAGTAACGTAAGCGTGAGACTCGCACAGGACGCTCTGGCTCTAATGACAAAATAAACACAGGTCTCGGCGTTGAATAATATGTGGGTTATGTGCCATATATTGGCATGCGGGTCTTTTGAGCCGCAGTCCCGTTTGATGCGTGGGAATGCTGGCCTCATCCATCATAAGTGTCACGCTGCTCAAAGCTTTGGTGACTGAAGTGAATACAAAACGCACTTCAAACAAGGACTGCACATGTGGAGAGAGAAAGAGCCGGAGCGTGGGACTGCTCTGCTCACACAAAAACATAACTTTTTTCTTTTTTTTTTTTACAATAGACTCTAGGGTAAGGGAAAGTGTGATGTTTCTTTCCAAATGTTGTGTTGGTGTGCTACAGTTGTCCTTACCCCTTGATAGATCACCAGTCTTTTGTTAAAGCACTTAATCTAATTGGATAATAATCTCATGTATTTAATTGACTTGAAACCAATTAGTTAACACCAAATGATGAGACATTACTGTGTTTTGGATCCCAGGTCTGACGCCATTACAAGCCATTAATTTGCAGAGCTTTGTCCAACTATTTTGGAAATATTATGAAAGCTGTGAGGTTTGTACGGTCGTTCGATAAATCATTGTTTGAGAAAACATTCTTCTGATCTTGAACACAAGCCGAACGTTCCGCAAATTCATTCAAGCCTTCATCCAATCGTGACAAATCATGGCATAATTTGGATTGACAAGAACTTCAACCAATCTGGTCTGTTGTCGTACCTAAACTTTGCTTCATCTTTTGTTTTCCAGGTGACTTGAACCTGATTATTCAGACTGTCAGGTTATTGCTTGTCATCTCATGCTTCAAACAAGGTTTGACATATTGTAAAATAATACGTACGCATAGGTGTTCCTCAGGGGTATGTGCTTGGTCTATCACTATTTGCCTAATTAACCAAAGCGTCTTCATGTTCTTTCCGCAATTATTTAGTCAATTTCAAATTAGATGCCGGATTGAATTTTAAATTGTTCATTTCCAATATATAATAATTTTATAATTGAGTTTGGGGTAAGCATTGGTTCAGCTATTTGTTCCAGTAGCTCGAACATGCAATTACAACCACTACAGCACACCAAGTCCTTCTAACAGGAGGCCAGTTGTGCCCAAAGACACACTGAATTACCACTAGTAGGCATTAAACCAACAACCTTCAGATCAGCGACTGTATTGGTTCTTTCTTGACTGATAGCTAGATGTATTGCTACTGAAATTATGCATCAGTTTGATGCCAGTTCTAACATCCTTTGCGCCCTTTGGCCTTAGCAATTCTCTGGACCACAGTGAGTCAGAGAAAGTCATTGATGTGGTGAGGCCTGCAGGCTGCCAGCTCTGCGCTGGTGAGAGCAGATGGTCCGGTCTGATGTGTGTGTGTGTGGAGGGTTTAAGAGGCAGGCACCGTTACACCAGAGTGGACTGGAGAGACGGAGAAACAGAGAGGGACAGCTCAATAAAACTTTAAACATTTAATTGAAATTATCCTTAAAATGTGTAACTTGCCTCCAGTAGGCACCAACTCGTTGCAAATTTGATACACTAATCGATTTGTTTCAGACATGTGCTTAGCGGCTGCTGCTGGAGCTTGCCATATTGATGCCTAGTCATGTGACATCTATCAATTGCACAGTAATAATTGGTGATTGATACAGCTGCATCAGTATGGCGTTAGCCACATATTACCAGGATGTGACGCTAGTAGATTTAAACAGCATTTAAACAGTATTAAAAAAATAACTGCGTTGACTTGCCTTGACTTCAAAAACACATGAAGGTAGGGTATATCCAGTCTGTCCATGTTGTCACGGCGTTTATGAATTAGAGCAATTGAGTCAGCCTCCTCTGCAGGTCAGCTGTCGGAAGGCGAACAAAACGGAATCTTTCAAGTAACTCGCCGTCACTGTAAATGTGGACTCTACATATATTATTTTCTGTTGTACACGTTACACAATAAATGACATGTGGATAGCAATTAACACTAAATTAAAACCAACTTCAATCATGCAGTAAGGTTTGTAACTCAAGTCTCATTTGGTGAAAGAGCATTCTCGGAAAATATATCGAAACGTTTTGCTCAAAGACCTCTGTATTCTCCTATTCACAGACACAAATATGACTTTCATTAATTTGCTAAGGAGCAGGTGATGTGATTCTGCAAGTGGGGTATTGGGGAATACGACGCACTATTCCGTTTGAACATATCAGTTTGGATCTGAAAAATGTGCCAAAAACTGTGGGAAAAACTGTAATAAAGTCCTCCCTTGTTATCCCCCTGAAAAACTGAAACATAACATAATCAAGTTTCTAATCCAGATCTTTGTGTCGCATTGATTTTACTGGTCATTAAAGTGTTAGTCTTTGGGCACAACAGATACACCTATCCTCCCAAACCCTTTCATCATGACACATTTTGTAAAGGAAGTATTGTAGGTATGCTTTCCTGCTTGTGACCACCAGAGGGAGCCAGAGTATTGCACATAAAGATAGATTTAAACCTCGCTCCATTATTCAGATTTGTTTTGATATAAGACCACTTTTCCCAGGGGCGTGTCAGGTTGGGGTGGGACCAAAACATTTAACACTGAGCCATACAGTACAACACAGGACAAGTTACACAACACACAGTTACATACACAACATTAAAGGTAAGTTTTGCTCAGATACCTCTCACATGACCATCTTGGAATTTACAGTTAGAAAAATAATCTGGGTGGTCTGCAAATATTCATCCTTGATTAAATAAAAAATATGGGATACTTAACAACTGTAACTGTCCTATTTAGCTGGCTGTTCATCTAGCATTTATAAAGTAGGGGCCTGTTAGTTTGAGATAATGGATTATGCTGTTTATATGTCAAGTTTAACCTCCTATGACAAACGCGACAAAACGTGACAAAAAAAAAACACGACATAAGAGCGACAAAAAACGTGCCGGAAAAGCAACAAAAATGTGACAGAAACATGACGACAACGCAACAAAATAAGCTACGAAAAAGCAATGAAAAATCAACAAAAACGTGACAAAAAAAGGAGACGAAAACACAACAAAAACATGACAGAAACGCTGCAATGTGAAAAAAAAAAGTTACAATCACTTTTGAAGGTCTTAGCTTTCAAATGTGGCATTACACTGTTGCTCAGCAGTCAAGAAGCTTTAAGATTTGGGCAAAGCCGAACTGTAGAAAATGCTTTTTTACATTATCTTTTGAAAAGGTAAATGATGGAATTAAGGCAGTACTAAGTAACGTGTTTACCTTAATAAATCCTTTCCATAGTCCCTGTGGGGGTAATACAAGTGTTAATGGGATGATTGGGGGGTCTTTCATCTCCCACTGGTGTCTCTGATCAGAAAACCATGCTTGCAACTTGACTGCCACCGGGGCGGAGCAAGCAATACACACTAATTGAATCACGGAGAAGAAGCTAACAGGCTAACGGGCAAAGCTAACTGCGGGCTAGCGCCACTTTAAACAGTATTTACAACCAAGTTTGAGTGAAAAAAAATATTCCCATTGTATAACTGGATGTACAACACCCCTCTCTCCCTTCACCTTTTCTGTCAGTGTAGTATTTACTCTCCAAGACATTTAATAAGTTAAAAATCGTAACTTGCTAAGACACCTGCAGTTGCGCTTATGGCCTCTAGGGGCAAGAGTTACTTAGTACTGCTTTAAGGCGGGGGTTAAGAGTTTCATGTCTCTTCATATGGAGAATGGTCAATCCCAGAGCATTTTCTCACATTGTGGCGACATATCTACTCAAACCTGCACCTACAAATAACACATTTACAACCTTCCCCCAGAAGGATTTTCTCACATCTTAGCTCTTTACGCCTAAAAGAACAAGGCGAAATTACACCTAGTTCTGTCCTTAATTCAAATCTCATTGTGATAAATAGGAGATCCGGGCCATTTATTACACTTATTACACGCCTCATTTTCACATAAAAGCAGTACATGACCGGAAACGTTTTATGTATGCTTTAAACCACTAAACCTAAAGCTCCCCAGTCATGTCTGTTCACCACAACAACGGCCCACTAGATGGCAGCAGTACTCCAGCAAACACTCTCTACATCTGACGCTCTGCTTCTTCTGAGGAAATGACTTCAAAACCTGCTTCTCTTTCATCTGGCCGGTGCAATTCCGATGAACCTCGACCGTACGGCTGAAACTGCTGCTTTTCCTCGCCCCTTTTGATGTATCGATCAGTGATTAAAACAAGCCCTATCCAGGTTTTATGAAAGTCGTTTTGATCACTTGGTCGCTGGAGATGTCACTGCTTTGCTTTGGCCCTCGGTAACATGAGCTGTAAACACATTTGCACCTCCTCTAAATGCTTTGTTTCACTGATGGGTGATCTTGGAGAGTACATTTCATATCGCTGTTTGTTTTGAGGTCTTTGTGATGTAGTAACACATAACCTACAAAGCTTATTTTCATTGTCGGTATGTGCCTTGAGCGAGTCCTGGTCCGACTAAGCGCTTTATCGACGTCGGCTGAATGCGTTTCATTGTTATTGCAGCACGATATTATAGATTTGTTTGATCACCGTGACGCAAAAGCTTGACGGAGAACTGGAGATCATTCTATTATTTCCTAATCCCATTTGCGTACACGAATAAACACGGCCTTTGTCCCTGTTGATAACAGAGGCTCAAACCTAAAGGCCTAAAGGTCTGACCCCACCCGCCCCGGTTCGCACATTAAAGGTATTATCTCTCCTCTTCCTGCATCGACATTCTCTATTTACAGTTGTTTTCAAAAGCCATGATAGTTCATTAAAAAATAAATAAAATAAAAATCCTTAAAGGGATGCACGTTCACAGTTATTATGCAAATTGTAATTCAGTGTCATAAAGGTAACTCATGGATGGTATTGTGTCTCAGGGCTCTTTGAATCACTGACATCAATCTCAGACGCCCGGGATGATTAGTTGTCAGGTAAGTCCAGAAAAAACTACTGAAAAAGTACATGCCACATTATTAAGCAGACCACCATTTTCAAGCAATAAGGGAAAGAAAAAGGTTCTCTGCTGATGAAAAGCGTGAAATAGTTGAATGCCTTGGACTAGGTATGAAATCCTTTGATATTTCATGAAATATCAAGCATAATCATCGTACTGTTAAAGAGGGGGTATTATGCTTTTTTTCAGTCATATAGTACCAGTCTATAACACACTACAATGATGATCCAAACTTATGTTTGTCTGTAAATGCAGAAAATTCAAATAACTGCCTTGAATAAATTTGCTCTTGCAAAATGGCTGTAGCGAACGTCTTGAAATAGGCCTCTGTCTCTTTAAGAAGTCCTGACCCTTTCCGACACGCCCCCTTCAGCATGCTGTATTGTGCTATCATCACAACTAAACACTGCTACATACATTCTCTCCTTCACATGTTGAAACTACGATCGATTTTCGCTGCGTTTTAATTTTACTGTTGGAAAGGAGCTACGGTTTATCACTTTGTGAACAATGGCCACCCAGGATATGATTTGATTCTGCGTCTGACTCGGAAAGTGACTTTGGAGACGAACCTTTGAGAAGCTCTGTGTCCACACCGAAGGAGCACTTGCCTGAAAAATACCTGCTTTTTGGAGGCTATCTAGTCACTCTTTGCTGCCATGCCCTATGGATCTTTAACTATAGCCCATGGTCTACACCAGGATCTCCCCAGGGACATTATCTGTGCAGGTGGACAATTATTCGAGATTACCCCCGTTAGCATGTAACAATCGCCTACAGCTCATTGTTGATGAAAAGTCTGCAATAAATCACAAATATGTAAACCCTTACTCATTGTGTGATCATCATAAATGCTGCTTCAAGTAGTTGCCTGCTTTATTGGCGTTGTTAGTGCATAATTATGCTGCTTGTTTTTTTATGAATCGTTCCGAGCTAGTTGTTAGCGCCTCGTGGCTAGCTTGTTAGCTCCGACCACTCGACTATGACCCATTGTAGATGAAATTTGTGCAATAAACTTAACAATCAACAAGCCAGGCTCAGTGTGTGATCATCCAAAGGCTGCTTCATGTAGTTGCCGGTTTTATTATTAGTGCATAATAGGCTACTTGTTTTCAATAAATCGTTCCGAGCTAGCTGTTAGCGGCTAAGAGCTTGTTAGCTCCGGGTGAAAACCACTCGGCTACGACCCACTGTAGATTAAATGTGAGCAGTAAACTTCAAAATCAACAATCCCGTCTCAGTGTGTGATCATTGATAAACGGTTCATGGTGGTTTTATTGACTTTATTTGTGCATATTTCTCGTTTTCACGTGATGACTGGAGCTTTAGCTTGTAATATTAGCTTTCTCCGGAGAGAATGCTATCAGGGCATCATCAAGGCCCAAACGCATTCCCAGCGCAGATCCCGTCATGGAAATAAGTTTTCTTGTCACCGGTTTTAATCCTGGGTGTTGAGGTAACAGAAATACTGATGTGTGTCTTTGTAAAAGTCTCAGAGCTGCTGTAGCTCCGGTTTACAACACATGAAGCTAATCCTCCATGATGACTGACTGTTTACATCTGTGCTCGACATGTGGGGAGGGGGCTCTGCTGAGCTGAGGAGCAGTGGTTGGTAACTCGGCTGGTGACGAAAGGTCCAGAGGCGTCTCCAGGAGGTGGGGGCATTCCTAGGAGGACTGAGGCATAGCTACACCTAAAATGGCTGCCATCTAAGTTTTTAAAGATAACTCAAACATACGTGAATGAGCCAAGGCAACACTCCAGGCATGTGTTTAATGAGGGAACGGCATAATAACATGATGTAAAGCTTGAAAAAGTCGATTTTACATAATACCCCCTTTAAAATATTTGTGGCTGATTCGGTTTGAGCAGATAAAGACACAATGAGGACGGTTTCTGCCAGACAAATACATCAGATTAGGAGAACTCCTGCTACAAAGCAGCAAAAAGGTATTTGAAGCTGCTGGTGACTCTGGAGTCTCCCGAACATCAAGGTGTATGACCCTCCAGAGGCTTGCAGCTGTCCATAAACCATCTATCCGGCTTCCCCTAAACTGTTGATTGAATGCTCACGAGCAGAAACGGCTGCAGTGGCCCAGAAATACATGAAGACTCATTTTCAAACAGTCTTGTTCACTGATGAGTGCCGTGTAACACTTGATGGTCAGATGAATGGAGTAGTGGATGGTTGGTGAATGGCCACCAGGTCCCAACAAGGCTGCAACGTCAGCAATTGGGCCAGAATCATGGGGAGAGAGCTGGTCAGCCCTTTAGGCTCCCTGAAGTTGTGAAAATGACCTCTGAAAAATATGTGGAGTTTCTGACAGCTCTTTTTCCATGGTACAAAAATAACAAAATCATCCACATGCATGACAACGCACCATATCATGATGTAAAGAATACCTCTGCATCATTGGCTGCTATGGGCATAAAAGGAAAAAGTCCTCCCCTGACCTCAACCCTATTGAGAACCTTTGGAGCATCCTCAAGCAAAACATCTATGAGGGTGGGAGGCAGTTTTCATTCAAACAGCAGCTCTGGGAGGCTATTCTGACATCCTGCAAAGAAATCCAATAAACTCTCCAAAAACTCACAAGTTTAATGGATGCAAGAATTTTGAAGCTGCTATCAAATAAGGTTGTTAAAATGTAACTTGACCTGCTAAGATGTTTTTTTTTTATTGAAATTGCTTTTGAGTTCAGTAAATATGACCTCCTAATGCTGAAAATTCAACAAATGACCATGTATAATGACAACCTTTAAAATGTATTGAAACGCTGTTGTGCATAATAATTTGGAACCGTGCATTTTGAGTTATTTACTAAATTTAGTTTTGAAAAAATACGGTTATCATTGGGAGTTTTTTTTTTTCCCAATCACATTTACATGATCCACTAACAGTTAAAGGCTTAAATATTATGCTGAGTAGTGTCAATTCTCTGTCGTCCAGGTGGCTGATCTAAAAGTAAAACAAAACGACTGACTTACTTTGAAAAGAGAGGTGTGCGATACAAAATATACTCTTATCTCATACCTGGGACAGAGCTGTGGGGAGGGCGCCCCGGACATGGTTTGGCACCAAGCCATGTCAAACAGTGTCATTGGACAGCATCATGCATTCTTATTACTAGGCAAGTGTGAAAATCTTGCAAAATCCCATCCCCTCACCCAACAGCTGCTACACAAAATACATCATCATGTCAAGGCTATTCGAACCACTTGACGACAGTAGCTCAGGTAGTAGAGCAGGTCGACCTTTAAACGAGTGGTTGGCGGTTTGAGGTGTGCATCTCCTCTACACAAGTGGTTCCTTGATGTAAAGGGCTTTGAGTGGAAGGAAAAAGCGCTACATAAATGTGACCATTTAGCATTTAAAATAAGCATTAGTGATAAGTGGCACATTCAATAAACTGATTCATTTGAACAATTCTCTGCCAACTTATTTGCGTTTTAGTGTTAGTATACGTTATTGTATGTGCCTCATTTGGGTTAGATCCTCTGAATCAATACCTTTGTTTAAATGTTATTTAGATGTGAGGTGTGCCTTAGTTTTATTGATGAGAGGATTATATGCATTTATCTATTTTCATTAACAGCAAAAAAACGTAATGTAAACGCAATTCCACATACAAAACACACACAAATGCTGCAATTACAAATGTACGTAGGCCTATGGTGGCAAAAGAAAGTTCATTGATTACAACTGCTTTGAGGGAAAGGCATTTTTTGAGGACTGAAATGATCAGGACAAGCCCGGCGACACAATCTGGACCATGCCTGTCAAGTTTTGGATTTGAAAATAAAATACGGTAGTTTCACGGCTAAAACGGGAGCCTTGGCAGCTGCTAACCTCGCTAACCTTTGTTATAATACAGGAGATTTACGGGAGGACGGCGGGAAAGAGGGGTAAAATACATTAGTTTCACGGCCAGAATGGCAGACTTCACAGCTATGGTCTGAATTTTAAATGTGTGTGACTTTGGCCAGATCATGACTCAGGATTTTGGCCGGGAGTTCCAAGCTGAAGCGTTCAGCTCTTGAGGACGACAGACTGCAATTGCCGATTTCCAATTCTTTGTATGTAAGGTCACAGAAGTTTAGTTTTTGCACAGTAAACTCTCTACTTAAAGGAACATACCAAACATTGCCTTGCTGACTGGATAGACCAAAATGATTTTGCCTCTTGGCTCGAACGCCGCCTCCCGCCGCTTCGGAACAGATTGAATTAGAAAGCTCATCAGTCGGGAGTCCCGCGTGCTTCCCGGGCGCCACGCTGCGGCGGTGGCTTGGATCTGCCTCAAAGGAAATGGTCTCCAAAAGTCGGCATTAACGCCACCTTGCCCCGACGCCCGCCACCTGCCACTCCACGCCAACCTGTGCCAACCTGTTTCCACTTGCCCCCTCTCCAGGTAGCCCGGGCTTTCGCAGATGGCGAGCAGGTATGTTTAAACGCGGGCCAGAGTGTGGCTCTCCAAAGGTGGGCGAGTGATTAATTGAGCTGGTGGATATGCGGCCTGGGGTAGTTGACAGAGACTAAGTGCCAGTGCCACGGAAGGGGGAACGCGTGCTCCATCTTGCCCCCGCTGCGGCGCAGGATGCTGGGGGAATGGTGTGGGAAGTCCCTGGGAGATACAGTGGCCAGATACGCAGAGGTGGCAGAGCAGAGGGAGTCATCGCTCTTGGGATCGATACTTGGGGCCCAGAGTGCAACACCAGATGGAGAGTACAGAAGAAAAAGATAAAAAACACTGCGGCCGTGCTTTCACATCTCCTACGCTATAATCAACAACAAAATGGCAGAGTCAGTGTACAGGTCTAGCCCGACAGAATCCAGATTGACATTACATCGCAAATAACATTAGCCCTGTAATATCCATCTGTAATGACTTTAAGCAGGGTGTTTGAAGCTGAATGGATCGCCTTACTTAAGCCGATCACAGTCAAGTCTCAAAACATTAAACAACAAAGCCCTGAAGCAATTATGGCATGACACGGCAGGTGAAAACACATTTTTTACACAGTGAGATTATTAGCTAGTTTTCTCCATAGACATATTATTAATAGACCGTCATTCCTCATTGCCACAATGACCACATTCGAGGGGGAAACCATGGCGGATTTACAGACTCCTCCTCCCCAGCTGTGATGGAGCATGTTCCTAAAAAGGACAAAAGAGCGGGATCGTCACTATAGACTCGGCCCTCACGGGGCGTGGAGTTCGGTCGTAGCCGCGCCCGCGCCATTAGCTCTCATGCTAACTGCCTGTCAATCAAAGTCCGGCCCTCATTGATTATGCAAGATTTCTAAAATGTATCCTGTCCTTTTTATTGTGCCTAACCCAGCGTTATCACAGGAGGAATATTTAGCTGTAGAAAGTTTTTAAAAATTAGGCACTAGGCACCGATCAAAGTCCAGCCCTCATTAGTATACGAGATTTCATAATGCAGAAAGCAAAGTGGAGTTGGACACATCGAAGATTAAAAACGGTGAGACTCACTTTAAATTAGCGGCTTGATCGTGCATTATTATTATGTTTGCAAAGATAATATCTTTGAATGGTATTGCATACTGTGTCCATAATTTCCTCTCTACTCATATTGGGTGCTCATGAAGATTGTAGCCAATCCCCCTCTGTCTCTCTCTAGCCCTACAGGACAAGCTGGAAGACCCTTCTTCCCCCTCTTCATCGGCCCAATTCAGCCACACTCTCTGAACACCAGTCCAGCAGTCCTCCCCCAGAGATTCTTCAGATTATAATTGGAAAAACCCTCAGCCTGGACATGGCTATGCTGAGTGTATTTAACCGAGTATCTAAATCTGTCCAAACCCTTGCAAAGCCCTTCCACCCCTCTATTTATATCAATGAAGCTTTGGCCAAGGAACTTAAACTGGGCAAAAATGTCGTAATGATTACTGTCCATAAACTATATAAGGTCGCAGGCCGTGCCAGCGGCCTTGCGTTACACCTCAAAAGCTTTACTCAAAGGAGGAATTGGCCAAGCGTTCACCTGGTGTTGAGACACATTGCCAATGGCAGGTATGTGATTAAAGATGTGTGCATATAGTTCTTTATTTACATGTTTTATTTTATGGTTTCTATTTTTGAATTATTTTTGTATCTAAAACTGTTTTGTT